>PVJC01005717.1:0-58943 GCA_004026665.1 Murina feae
AATTTCATGCACCAGGCCTCTAGTATGAATATAAACAGAGTTACATATATTAAAACCATGAATGTCATTCTTTATGAGCAATATAAGGGATTTTCCAAAGTCAGTCATTTTTATTGTGACTCTCACTTTACATGCCAACTTTAGAACCTAATTACCGTATAAAATGTGACAATATCCTCTAATCAATGAGGCAACTGCTTGTGATCCAATTTACCAAGTCTACTGGTACATTTTTAACATGGACATGAATTATGGTATTTGATGAATTTAGGAATATTCTATCAATCTGCTTTCTATTAATTCTGCTGAGGTTGCTACTGGTTGATAATTACATAAAGCTGGCAATTTATTAAGGACATGGTGTTTGGAATACAGAAATGATTAAGATGCATTCAATGTGTTCTCTCTAGGTTCAGAAGTCTATCAGGGTCTACATACATGATTATAATACAACAAAATAAGTTATATAAAAGAGACTTGTATTATAGAGTCACAGGAACCAATTTACAGAGGCAGCTACCTATGTTGCTTGGAAGGGGTGCTCAAGAAAGGACATCAAGAGGAAAGTAATGTTAAAGAAGCATCTGGAGAGCCAATGATAAATGTAGAGAAAAGTCCATTTCTGGCAATGTACTCAGAAGTGGGAGAAAGTCAGCAGCATGGTCCTATGTTGTATAAAATGTGAAAAATTATTATCAGCATAAAAATATATAAAATTAAATTATTAATTTTTGCTACTATCAAAAATGAATGGCAAGTAGCTTAAAGTTCTAACTATAAAAAAAAATACCTAATCTTAAAAATATATGTAGATATACATATTTATAGCAGCAGGGTAAGAGAGTTTTTTTTTTTTTCTTTTTCATAAGAAAGATATTCTTGAATAGAATAAGAAAAGCACAACCCATAAAGATAAAGACCAATTGATTTGACATAATAACATTATAAATTTATGTGTGATAAATATATAAGCGTGGCCAAGATGAAGCAAGCCCACTAAAGCCTATTTCCCTCACTGGTTATAACTAAACATTTAGAAAAAAAATACATAAACATCGATGTAGTGATTCAGAAAAGTAAACAAAAGCAAGTGAATTGTGGAGGGAATAAAAACAGTCTTAAAGCAGAATAAAGACATGTTCAAATTTTTAAAAAAATAAAGAGAATTTCTTGACCTCCTACAAATAAAATGCTAAAGGAGGTTCTTCAGAGTCAAGTGAATGACAATGGAAGGAGACTTAAAACTCCAAGAATGAAGAAGAGCCATAGAAATAGTAAGTCATGGGGTAACAAAATAGATTATTTTTCTCCATTAAAGTTGTCTAAAATGTGCATGACTATTGAGAGCAAAGTTTTAACATTGACTGGGAGAATATATTCAATGTATGTAGATGTAATATATGTGACAACTATACAATATAGAGATATACTATATGTGGCAACTATGGAGTAAAAGTCAATAATGCAGGTTAAATGGAACAAATTACATTTAATAGGAGTTTGGTGATTGCAGCACCACAGACTCAAGCACATGTGGTTTGGATGCACATACTTTGGCAGATCTCAATGCTAAGCCATTGCTTCATTTTCTTCTCTTATTTTGTTTATTTTCTGCTTTACTGTGAATACCCTCTAACGAGAGAGTCCAAAGTGAAATATGAGATCATGCTGAAAGATGAGGCTCCTAGGTCAGACAGCACTCAAATCATTATCAGGGAAGAGCAGAGAACAAGTATGAATAGCATGATTGCCAATGAGGCAACTAGACCTAAGCCAGAAGGACATTTAGTGCCTGATGTGCATGAAGGCAAAAGGAAATGGTGATGCTGCACAACACATACAATCAGAGCATGGAAAACAAGAAGCATAACTAAGTACATGAAAATGCAACGTAAGAAATGGGACATCTAACAATTGCACTGCTTGGTGGTAGCAAACTGAAATGAACTAAAGTGGGACATTTCCAGTCAGATAACTATAAAGTCTACTCTGGAATGGCAAACTCAGAATAAACAGAATTGCTTTAATACTGAGGCAAGATGTAGCACAGACAGTTAGGGGGTATAGCACAAGGTCTGACTGAACAACATCAAGCAGACTTCTAGAAAAACCTATTAACATAACTATCATTCAAGTCTCCTCATGACTTGAATTACAAGAGGCTGAAGAAGACAAAGTTGAAAGCTTTCACCCAAATATCCAAGAAGAAATTGATTGTACACCTAAACAAAATATGCTGATAATTATAGGTGATTAGAATGCAAAAGTAGGAAATAAAGCAAAATCAAATGGCAATGGAAAATTCGGACTATGTATCAGGGATGAAGAAGGCGATTGTCCATCTTCAAACAATCAAATGACTATATATATGGGCATCTCTTTAAAGCCAATACAGAAATCAAATAGATTATATGATTGTAAGCAGGAGATGGAGAAGCTGTGTTCTCTCTGCCCAAACAAGACCAGGATCAGATGGTAGTATTGACCATGAATTGTAAATATCAAACATGAGAGTGAAGCTGAAGAAGAGCATCACCAAAATAATTATAATGCCAAAATATAATGAAGATAACATACTTGATAGATTTAAAGTTCACATAAAAACAGATTTGCACTGTTAAACTTAAGTGATCAAAACTAGAAGAACCGTCGACTGAAACTAGAAAGGAAAGAATGCAAAAAGACAACATGGAAAGTAAAAAGGAAAGACAAATCAAGATGGCTAAAACACTAAATATTGTCAATGGCAGGTGAGAGGCAAAAGTAAATAGTAGTTCAAGTAGGGTTTCAATCCTGAATACAATTGTTCAATGACTGTCATAGATAGATTAAAAAAAGAACTATTACATAGTCAATATAAGGAGATAAAAAACAACAACAACACACACAACAACAAGAACAACAACAACCCAGAGATCCCTACCAGAAGATTCAGGAAAATAATAGGGAAATTCAACCTGGGATAGGAATGCTGAATGAAGGAAGCACATTATTTAGTTAGGAGAAAATAAAGGAAAGGTGGAAAGATAATCCTGAAGTTCTATACAGAAGAGACAAAAGAATGACTGACACCTTTGAAGATCACTGGGGGGCAGAACCTGCAATTCTAGAAAGTGAAGGGAAAGAGGCCCTTAAAGTTTTGGAAAGAAATGAATCACCAGGGGCAGATGGGATACCAATATATTTATTGCAAGCCACAGAGACTGAGCATGTCAAAATACTAATAAGAGTATGTCAACAAATATGGAAACAAAACAATGGGCTATAGGCTGGATGCATCTCATTTACATGCCAGTTTTCAAGAAAGGACATGTCAAGGAATGCAGTAACTATAACACCAGTTATAATATCCCACACAAATAAAGAGGATGTTCAAGTTGGATTCTAATTGTGAGTATTCACTGGATACTGGAGTGCTCCAAAGAATTTCAGAAGGTTGGTCTTTGCTTCATAGACTACAGTAAAGTCTTTGAGTTCATGAATCATGAAAAGCTTGGGTTTCTCTGAAAGAAATGGGGGTGCCGCAGCACTGGACTGTCCTGATGCATGAGCAGGAAGCCATGTCAGGACAGGATATGAAAAGACTGAATGGTTTCTTATAAGCAAAGGTATCAGACAAGCAGGCATTTTATCTCCCTATTTTTTCAATCTGTGTGCAGAACATAGCATTTCAAAAAAGACTGGACTTAGGGGAAAAAGTGAAAATTGGTAGAAGAAATATCGATAACTTAAGATATACAGATGACACTATCTTATTGGAAGAAAGTAGCAATGATTTGAAATGACTTCTGATGAAAGTAAAAAAAAAAGTGTGAAAGCAGGACTCTAATTGAACAACACGAAGATAAAAAAAATCATGACTATAGAAGAAATATACATCTTTAAAATAGACAATGATACTAAAATTGTTAAATATTTTACTTACCTTGGTTCAGTCATCAATTCAAATGGTGACTGCAGCCAAAACATCAAGAGAAGACTGAGACTTGGAAGAATGGCAATGGAAGAATTGGGGAAGATCTCCAAGAGTAAAGATGTGTCATTAGAAACCAAGGATAAGGTCATTCACACTCTTAGTGTGAATTGCTATGTATGGATATGAACGTTGGACAGTGGAGAAAGCTGATGGGGGGGGAAAAAAGATTCAGTTGAAATATGGTGTTGGAGAAGAGCTCTACCAAAACCCTGGACCACCAGAAAGATAAGCAGGTGGGTCCTAGAGAAAATTAAGCCTGGGACATCACTGGAGGTAAAAATGACAAGCTTTAAAAGTATAATGGAGCATTATACACTATGTTCAGTATGTGTTTCAACTCGGTGTTATAGGCAGGGATGAGATTAGGACCTGGATATATATTTCTCTAAAATATGGTGCCAAAGCAAATATGGTAAAATGATAAAATTTATTGAAGTTGGGTGTTTTACTAGTCACTGTCCTTTTTTCCTAAGTTTATAATTCTATATAATAAAGAGGCAATATGCAAATTGACCCTCATGTCCTCACATCACAAGATGGCTTCCCCCACATCATCACAGGATGGCTGCCCCCATGTTGTCCCAAGATGGCCAACCAGAGAGGGCAGTTGGGGGGGGACCAGGCCTGCAGGGGAGGGCAGTTGGGGGCAATCGGGCTGGCAGGGAAGCAGTTAGGTGTCAATCAGGATGGCAGGGGAGTGGTTAGGGGGTGAACAGGCTGGCAGGTAGAAGTGGTTAGGGGCAATCAGGCAGGCAGGCAGGTGAGTGGTTAGGAGCCAGCAGTCCCATATTGTGAGAGGGTTGTCCAGCAGTCAGACATCCCCCGAGGGGTCCCAGATTGGAGAGGGTACAGGCTGGACTGAGGGACACTCCCCATCCTCAGTGCACAAATTTTGTGCACCGGGCCTCTAGACTATGTAATAAAAGTCCAGCAACCATTACAGTGGAATGACCAGAATGATCGGTCACTATGACGTTCACTGACCACCAGGTGGCAGACACTCAATGCAGGAGCTGCCCCCTGGTGGTCAGTGTGCTCCCACAGCAAGAGTGCCTCTCTGCCAAAAGCTGGGCTCATGGCTGATGAGTGCAGGGGCAGTGGCAGGGGACTTTCTCACCTCTGCGGCAGTGCTAAAGAGTGGTGAGCCAAGAGGTAAGGAACAAGCAGGTGGACCTTTAGGAATGAGCAGGCAGGCGGTTAGGAGTGAAGGATCCCAGATTTCAAGGGGGCACAGGCTGGGCTGAGGGTCCCCCTTGCAAGAATTTTATGCATCAGGCCTCTAGTATTCCATCACAAAGTATTTATGAAAATCACATACATGCCATATATACTTTATCAAAATCCCAGATAAATGTTAGGTCCCGCTGATTCAGTGTAATCTCCTATATATTTTGGTAGTATCTATTAGAGTCAGAATTGATGTTCAGAATATTAACCTTGAAAAAAAAATCTATATATATATAAAAGCCTAATTGACTGAATGACCAGTTGACCGGTTGCTATGATGCACACTGACCACCAGGGGACAGATGCTCAATGCATAGGATCAGACTCCCTCCTGTCTGGATTGGATCAGGTCGAAACTGGCTACCCAACATCCCCTAGTGGGATCCTGGATTGCGAGAGGGCGCAGGCCAGGCCAAGGGACCCCACTCGTGCACAAACCATACACTGGGCCTCTAGTATTATAATAATAATGGCAAGGCCTTTTTCAGCATTTATTATATTGCAGGCAGCATGCTTGACATGTTACTTATATTCTCTCTAATAAATTTGAAAAATAATTACTACTTCCTATACTCACGTATTAAATAACACATATGGGATTCATACCTAAGTCTTTCGTTTCTTTTATTTAAAAAATTAAATTGAATTAATATTGAAATTCTTAAGTTAACCAGAATTTATACTTAACCACTTTTTCTCAGTTGCATTGTTACTGGCTCCCTTATGCGATAGTGCTGGCTAATTGCAGGTTTCCCACCTGGAAGGTGAGCATGCAGAGATTTCAAAGATCTTTCCTCTCTTTAAAAACATATTACAATTCTTATTTCTCATTCTTGTAATATTTCTTAAAATTGAATTATCTTCATTGATAATACTCAAAAACCATGTACTTGAATACATTTAAGACATATGTATGGTTTGACTTTTATGAAGGAAAAATGCAAAATATAGGATTTGGTTTTGTGGTCTTTTTTCTTCTAACTTGTATATATCTATACAGGATATGTCATTTTTTTTCTGTTGAAAGGCTGCCATTTATCTCATACCATCAAATTAATTTCACTGCTTTCATCTCTTGCACATAATATGGAAGTCATGAGTGGTGCACACTGATTCCTAGGAACTTTAGTTGTGTGAAAGAGCTTCTATGCTAGATCTTTATCTGTTTGTAGATTCTGAATGAAATACACACACACACACACACATATGTATTTGAAATAGTTATCTATTTTTCCCTACCATAGGCTTTAGAGCTATCCCTTAATGATTAAACTAAATGTCTAGATTTAGTTATTTTATGCAACACGCTTTCTTTTCCAAGCCACAGTATATTTCAAAGCAGGTCTATGTCACAAATAAAATGAATATAGGAAGAAGCTACTGGGTTTATTTAGTTCCCTGCAACTGTTCATTTTGTTAATATGTGACATTACAAAAAGGTTTCTTTGATCGTTCAGTAAAACAAACGACATAATTTGTTTCTTGATGTGGATCAATGGCATATTGATTATGTTATGGCATTCATTGGCAGCTGTTTCTGGAGTGGGTGAAATATATACTAAGCTCTCAGGTGCTGAATTGCCACTATTTTAACAGACACCATCAATGATCTCTTACAATGAACATTTGAATCTGACAGATATTAATAAAAATGTTTATGCTCTTTAGAAAAACAAAGGAATATAAAAAAGGCTTGGCAAGAAATATGATAAATGCCCGTAGTGAAAATCAAAAATCATAAACCACACAACATTACTGTGGCAAGCAGACAGCTGAGAGGAATAAAATGGCATGCAGTGAAAGTTGGTAAAGTTAAAATGAGAATGTATATACAAATAAACTGTGCTCAAATGGAAAAAGAAAACATCTCATTTTTCAATGTCAAGTGTGGACCCCTCACCAGATGTGCAACCAGTAATTTCACGCCAAGGGCAAGCACTAAACATTTATTTTATCCAACCCTGCCTGGCACCCTCCTGTCTTCAGGACACCCCACTCGTGCTGCTCATGCTTTTGCGCTATTTATAATCCACGGGCTTCCTGTGTCAGGTTACCTGGCCTTTTGCGTCAGCAGAGGATTGCAATCACAGCAAAAAATGCTAAGAAGTCATTCTGGGTTGGAGGATGTTCTCAGTATTTCATTCACTGCTGCGTCTTAGGCCACCGAATTATTTCTAAAGGCTGCATCATGCCAAATGGCACCAAATTTTTTTTTTTAAAGTGAGTTCACATCTCATAAAATGTCAAGTAGGTAAGTATCATATTATTTTTACAAAAGTTGGTTATTGCATTCTAAAACCAATCTGAAGTGGCTTCTATAACCTATGAAATTCTAATTTTAAGTACTGGATGTGCCACAAAGCCCACCTCCAGGGCTGGTATGAGAAATTCCATGACGTCACACATTCACTGCTGGTTTTATTCACGCTGAGTGCTTTGGAAGGTCATGAGTATTTTATCTCAATTCACAGCATGGACCTACCAAACCTGTATAAGGAGCATAAGTGAACTCAGCCACATTCATGACACAGCTAATGTCTCAGTTTGCACTATTTTCAAATATTTTAAGTAACATTATTTTTAACTATTTTTATGTAAATCCGTATTTTATAAAATAATAAAGTTAATAAAAATCAACATGCAAATGAACATAAACTATATTTTAATATTCAGTACCATGAGGAAAGAGTACCAAATTAAAATTCTTATTCGCAAGCAATGAAAACTAACTCTGAGCATATTAACAGTTAAAAGATTTATTGGTTGATCTCTTAGGTTGACCAACCAATAAATCTTTTAAGATCAACTGAAAGACTTGTATGCATGCATATGAGCATAATCAATGAACACAAGACACTGGAGGATAGGGGAGAAGGAGGGAAGGTCAAGGGAAAAAAAAATGGAGACCTATCCAACATTCGTTGTAATACTTTAAGCAATAAAACAAAATTAAAAAAATAAAGTAATCAAAAAAAAGATGTATTGGAAGGTGAAAGAATGTCATGAAGTTAGAAAAAAAGATCTCACAAACTGGACAAAGGTGGATGCAGTGGCTGGCAGTAGACATACATTGACCAACATCTGCTGCCGCTGGGGGGAGCCACCACTGCCAGATGTGCCCCCATGGCGACATCTATCCTGTCCTTTCCAGTATATGTCTCTCTCTCCATAATCTATGGTTGATAGAACGACTGAGCCCTTCTCACATGTGTTTGTCTAGCTGTCAAAGGAAAGAGAAATCTTTCCCCTTAAATTTCACTGTGGTAGGTGAGAAATTTATGACTGGCAGCTAAAAATAACAAATTTTCAATGTCTACTACAGCTGCTTAGATTTTTGTCTTGAGCCAAACATTCTTCAAATTTTATGAAAAAGCTGAATTACTCCTGCATTCCTTTAGTAGGTTATTATAAGTTCATTCTCAGAAACAGGACTTAAGATGCTGACATCCATTCAAACTGTAGACTCTGAATCTTCCCTATAATCTTGGGCAAATTACTAAACCTATTTCATGCTTTCTTTATCTACAACAATGCTCATATCTTTTATCTTCCTTAAAATATTTAATTAAAATCACTGATGATGCTAATTAAAATATAGACATCCTTAAAGAAGGAAGGTTCAATATTTTAGTCAACATTTAATTTTGTTGCTATATATCCAATTAGTTCAGCTGACTTTATAGAATTCCTATTTAGTTCCATTAGTAAAAAATCTAAAATGTAATACGCCTGTATGTGTCCATATTTCCTCTTAAATAGGACACAAGAGGCATTTATGCTGAAAGACGTGTGGCCATTAAATGCAGTTTCATGTAACTCGTATAGCTTTTCAACAGTGAGGAATGTGTCCTGCCATGAGAATACCCATACTTCTACATGGAATAAAATGACTCTGGCTTTCCGTTTCCTTGAAAAATAAAAAAAATAGATTATGAGATAACTGGAGACTGATCAATTTGCATTTGAAAACAAGCCTCCATTGAAAACTAGGAATGGAAAATTATTCTTGGTGACCTTTCCCATCTCTCTTTGCTTCTTGGACAAGTCCATGAAAGGTCAGAGGAAAAGTTACCGAGATGCCTATGTTAAGAACCTTCTTTTAATATTAACCTTTCCGCTATGCACCACATAGTAGTGGGAATCCTGGGAAGGGTGTCATTGTGCTCTCTTGTACAGGAGTCAGCCCTATAATAAAAATCAAACCAGTGTTCATAACAAGCAGGGCCCACTGTGAATTAATTACCTTAGATAAAGCATCTGTAATGCTTACAATGTAAAGTAAGTGAATTTCTAAGGAACAGAGGGGAGATTAGGACAATCTAATATCACAACCAATTAGCATTTTCTTTCAATTTCGGTGTAAATGATTTGAGCAGATTACCTCCTGTGAGATTTATTTTTAAGATTAAAATTATTGATTTTTCACACTGTCTCATCAGTGTTATTTAGAAAAGTCTCATCTGATAATAAGGCTATGCCTACATTATGACAAATATTCAGATGCAAGCTGATTATTAGCTGGATAGTCGATTTCATGAAAACATCTGGATACTTGACTGAGATTTTCAAAGAATTTTACACAGATGTTTGCAATAATAAAAGCTGTAACAGTAACTTCATATGAAATAAGAATTCTGTTGCTACACGTTGAATATGTTGATAATAAAGTCTTGTTTGTACACCACCTTGAATGCAAAGTGTTATCTTTTTGAAGATAATTATTGAAAACAGTATTTTAAAATTCAACATAAAAAAACACCAAACTATATGATATAAATCCTTCTTCTTTCTAAAAACACTAGTGGTTATTTTTTTCTGGAAGTGATAATCTTGATTTTGGTAAACTTCCTGAGGCCAAGCACATTAAATATATGTATATGTGAAATCACTGAAATACAGTGTTGTACACTGCCACCCCATTTTGATTTTACTAGGCTCCTATCACATGTCATATTGTAACTGAATTTGGATTACATGGAATCTGGAAGAAGTAACTGAGATATAGTGGCATGCCACAAACCATAGGTGCTTCATTTTATTTCCATGTGTTGTCACTTAAAGTGCCCTTATTTCAGCTGAGGTCAAATGTGGAAAACTTATTCACATAATGCAGTACATTTAATACCATCTCCCCCTCACAATAATTTTAAAATACCATAACATAAATTATATCTACTGTAGTCCATTTAGAAACCATTTATTAATTTTTATTTGTATGGGACACATTATTATTTTTCAAACCTGCAGAAAATTGAAGTCAACTGAGATAGAGGATAAAGAAGAATGTTGAGCTGGAGAAACTTAGGAAGGAGATGGGAGTAGCTCCCCTCTCTAGTCTTATATGTCTTCTGTAAAAAATATGTTCTTGCTCAGACTTAATGAATTTATCATCATAACTTAATTTGCTATTATGGCATATATGAATATCTGGGGGTCATTACCTGAGTGGTGTGACTCTCTCTATGTCTCTGAAATGTTGAGGTTGCTGTCCCACTCACAGACAACCTGGAGAATCCCTCTTCTTCAGGTAAACCTATAAAAGTCAACACAAATTAGTTAAGTTGTTTGTCCTTTCTCTGAACAAAATAAGTTGTGTATTTACTATAATAAACTAAAATTGTTATATTTTATAGATTGAAATGATCATCAGCTAAATACTAATTGAATAATAAAAATTTTATAAGAAAATATGGAACAGCTTTGAACAGACTGTCATCCTACAGCGGGAAGGCTGGGGAGGGTTGGGGGGGAATTAAGGGAGCAGCCGAAAGACTGGCACGCATGCATATGAGCATAATCAATGGACACAAGAAATGGGGGGGGGTAGGGGAGGAGGGGGGAAGGGCAAGGGGAAAAAATGGAGACCTACTTATCACTTGTTGTAATACTTTAAGCAAAAATAAAAAAATAAAAAAAGAGAGAATAAAAAAAAGAAAATATGGAAAAACAAAGTATTGTTGCATTTCCATTTAATACAAGAAAACATATACGAGCAAAAGAGATAAAATGATAATGAATAAATATGTTACCATAGCACAAAAGTGAGCAAAATTCAGCAAAGAACTATTGGAGGGAAGAAAGAAAACTTCTATAAACTGAAAATTGTTTGATGGAACATCAATGGGGGAAAGAGAAGTAGATGGACAATGGAAAGTAGATGAGTTCCTTGAGTTGATGTAAGAGACAGAGTTTGTATTTCATTTGTGGGGTAGCAGGCATGCAAAGAAGGGACTAGAAGACATATAAGACACAACAAAGTATCAGATGAATTCTATAGACTGTAGTTTATTTTACATACAAATGGAGGGAAGAGATTGGGTGGAATTCTATAAGGAAATGGTCAGGGTAGCTGCCCATCCATAACAGACCAAATTATTATCACCTATAGAGAATGAAGGGTGGATTTGAGAAAATTAACACCCCCCCCCAAGTAATATAGAAGTACCTATGAGCCAGCAAAGGATTTTATTAATTATACATTATTACAGAAGCATAACTGCAGACACTTTGGGCAATATAATTCTCTGCTGTGGTGCTGTCCTGTGCATCATGGAATTTTAGCAGTATCCCTGGTCTCTACCTAAATGCCAGTAGTATCTCCCCAGTGTGACAACCAAAAAATGTCCACACAAATTGCCAAACATCCACTGGGAAGCAAAATCATACCTGGCTGAGAACCATCCTGAAAGAGGGATCAATATAATCACAAGTGACTTATTAATGAAAATGAATAGATTAAAAAATAATTACCCAATGGAATGAGTTCAACCCAAAGAACTTCAAATTCTGAAGTGATTGCTACTCTTACCTGAAATCATAATTAGTCAGTAAAGTGAAATTGATTAAATGTATACATGATTCCTACATTAAAATCACTAGAAAATCAAGGCATATTTTTTCCAATTTCAGCAGAGTTAGTTGCCCAGGGAAGTCCACAAAATCTTATCATCACATAGCAAAGCTTCCCAATTGATCTTCCTGTTATGAATACAAATACTCTGAATGCAAAGGTTAGCTTCACTGAGACTGAGCAGCCTAGGACCAGCACCTGAAAACTGACACACTTATGGATGGGGGATCATGTGCTGGAGAGTGGGTCCTACCATATGTAATGGCAATGTCTTCAGTTGACTAGGGGAATACTGTAGTAGAAACATGGTAGCAGGTGTGGGAAAGCAGTGTTGGCGTGATCTGAAATCTAAATAGGGGGGAGGGAGCATGGAAATCTAAGTTAGGGCACAACCTGAAATTTCAGGCAACTAGATCAGCAGATAGTTGGCAATATGCCCAGGGAGCAGGGCACAATAAAGGATTTGGGATTCATGTGAAGGAGGGTGTCAAAGGTGAGGGTACAAAGGGCAGATTGACAAGCAAGAGAAATATCTACTTAGAGAACATGGTTCACTGATGTCTTACTGAAACCAGGAATCTAAGTCAGGAGAAGAAAATTGTAATCTGTTTTTTCAAAATTAAATTATAAGTTAGAAGTTTACTCTATGAATCAAAGCAGAAACTCTGTTTATTGAGGATACACACTCAAAGCCAAACCCATAGCATAATGTTTTATATAGTATCAATTAAATAAAGTTAAGAAATATTTATGATAAGCCTCTGAATAAGGCACTGGAAAATACAATGAAGAATAAAGAAACACCTCTATTGAGGAGCTCAAATTTAACAGGAAAGACCCTTAGCCAGGATACACAACAGAATGAGTTAAGAGGTAAATAGGAGTATAGGTAACTCTGAGCAGAATCTTGGGGAAAGCAGGCTCTTTGTTCCCACATATGCACCTTTAATTCTAACTAAAGGGATTAGAGAAAACCTGATGGTGGAGCTACCAAAAGATCTGACTTTCTGGGATGGGAAGGATTGAGCAAAACGAGTGAGATAAGGCAATAAAATATGAGAAGACTGATCCACATCTGGGGGAGTGGTCTGTAAGAACTGCATATAATATTGAATGTCAACTGTAATAAATAAAGAAAGAAAGAAAGAAAGAAAAAAAGAAAGAAAGAAAGAAAGAAAGAAAAAAAGAAAGAAAGAAAGAAAGAAAGAAAGAAAGAAAGAAAGAAAGAAAGAAGGAAGGAAGGAAGGAAGGAAGGAAGGAAGGAAGGAAGGAAGGAAGGAAGGAAAGAAAGAGAGAGAGTATGGCCAGAGGAGGAAACCTGGAGGATGTGTTGGAAGGTAGAGCAAGTTGGATGTTGAAGTTACATAACATTTCACAGAAATTTGATAGTATTTTATCAGTAATGGGTAGAACTGCAGATTTCTCAGAGGGGATGTGACACCATTTTGCCTAAGTGGTAAGTTAAAAGGCATTTCTTACCTGTTGACTAAAGAAATCCTTGATCTCAGAACCTGTGGCAGGTTAACAGGACAGAGACGATGGTTTCAGTTTGAACAAAGAGCCAGGTGATGACAGAGGGTGAGTGAGGGAGAAGGGAGGGGGCCAGGGAACTCGGTGTGAATGGTCTACTCCTGATAAAGGAGGAGTGAGGAGGGTATAAGGAATGAGTCATGTGGAGTGGAGGAAATCCTTGACACTTACAGCACTAGAAACTCACGGCTAATATATTAAGCAAGTGTGAACTATATAAAGTAAAGTAATAGTTGGGAACTATTGAGGTGTAAAGGAGGTCAGTGGGCAGGACTTTTTCTTTTTAACCAACGTAATATTTTATGTTGCTGCAATATTGAAAGCAGTACTTCTTTAAGGCAAATTATCCAAAAATGACACCAAAGGCATGAATCATGAAAAGAAAAGAAAAAAAAAGATGAATGCTTTCATTTAAACATTAACAATAAATGTGTTAAAAATCCTATCTAATAAAAGAGTAATATGCAAATTAGGCATCACTCTGTCACAAAGATGGCAACCTCCATAGCCACAAGATGGTAGCACCCATAGCCACATCCTATCTAATAAAAAAGTAATATGCAAATTAGGCATCACTCCCTCACAAAGATGGCCACCCCCACGGCCACAAAATGGCGGCCCTCGTAGCCATAAGATGGTGGCACCCAGTCCAGCTCAGCCCTGCAACTGAAGTGGTCAGGCCTTTTAGCCAGGCAGGTGGTGGGATAGGCAGGGGGCCCAAGGGGCAGAACAGGCGATCAGAGGGGGATGGGCGTCCCCTGCCCATGTCAGAGGCATTTGCCAGAGGCCTCAGGCATGGGCAAGGGCAGAGCCGGTGGTCAGAGGGGTAAGGGGCAGAGCAGGTGATCTGAGGGGTATGAGAGTGCCCTACCCAGGCATAAGACCTGGGATAGAGGCCTCAGGCCTGGGCAGGGGCAAGACCAGAGATCGCAGGGGCCTGGGCTCCACAGAACCAGCAATTGGAGGGGCAGGGGTGGAGCCTGCAATCACAGGGGTCTGGGCACTAGTGGAGCTGGCAAAGCAGGGGTCTAGGGCTCCCCTGCCCAGGCCTATATCCTCAGCCAGAAGTTATAGGCCAGGGCAGAGGTGGAGCTGGGATTGGAGGGGCAGGGGTGGAGCTGGCAGAGTGAACTACAGAGGAAACACCTTTTCTTACTGCTCATTGGCTAAGCTCCCTGTATTCCACTGGTAATATTCTTAGTAACTTGGGTAATAAGAATCCAAAAAGGAGATATAGGATTTTTCCACTACACTTCTGGAGAAAAAAAAGACGGTCCACTGCTAGAGGGCTAAGAAATGTCATACCCTGCCCTCGCCGGTTTGGCTCAGTGCATAATGCCTCAGCCTGCTGACTGCAGTGTCTGAGTTCAATTCTGACCAAGGGCATGTGCCTAGGTTGCAGACTCCTCCCTGGCCAGGGCCCAGGACAGAGCATATGCAGAGGCAAACAATCAAAGTGTTCCTCTCACTTAGATGTTTCTCTGTTTTCCCCTTCTCTTCCACATTCTCTAAAAATCAATGGAAACATATCCTCAGGTGAGGATAAAAAAAAAAAAAAGAAAGAAAGAAATGTCATATCCTAAGAAAGACACATCTTGAAAATGCCTAAAGAAAGTTGTCATTTCTTCATGGTGAAGGGACTGGAGTCCATGTTGATGAAAACACCTTGATGGCTGTGGTGACTGGCAGTGGCTGCAGCAGCAGGGTGATGGGGCTGGTGGCTTCCCCTGATTAGCCTGGTCATTGCCCACAAAAGGAGGCCAGACTGCAACTTAGACTCGCTCTCCAAGGGGAGCAGGGAGTGGACCTAAGCCATCAGTAGGACACCCCCTGAGGACTCCCAATATATGAGAGGGGGCAGGCAGGGCTGAGGAACTTCCCCCACCCCCAGTGCACAAATTTTGTGAATAGGGCCCCTAGTATAAAATAAATGCAAATTTAAGAGAACAATATAGAACATTCAAATACACTAAATAAAAGGCCTGATTTTTTTAAACATCCTACAAATCAAAATAAAGGCCTTATCCTCAGATTTTAAAATATGGGCAAAGAATCTGTATGGAATATTTAAGTGAATATACATGACCACTAAATAATAAACATGTTCATTTTCATTAAGTATGTAAAGAAATGCACATAAGACTATAGTAACTTACTTATTTTACCTATCAAGATAGCAAATATTTCAAAACTTTTCAAAACTGTGAATATTACGTAATATTCACAAACCCATAAAAAGGAGGAGAATATGTAGTAAAATTCCACTTATTCATCACCAAGCTTTGGAATTTTCATTATTTTAATCTTGTTTCATCTACTCATTATCTTTTTAAAAAATATTTTCAGAAATTAAAAAATTTTCCAAAATCATTTCATATGTAAATTCTTGAGCATGTGTCCCTAACTGATAGTTTGAATTGTGTGTGTGTGTGTGTGTGTGTGTGTGTGTGTGTTTTATTCTGACATTGTGAGGATTTCCTCATGCAGCTAAGAACACAGTATGCATAAGATCTAGAAAAGCCCCAAAGTCTTGGGGACATAGAAAAGTCAACTGTGTGGGGAGGCTGGGGGAAGGGCAGGGGGAAAAAAAGAGATATATGTACTAATCTTTGTAATACTTTATGTAATATATATATATATATATATATATATATATATAAAATTAAAAAATAAATCTAGATCAATAAAAAAAAAGAAAGAAAAGTCAACTGTGTGTTCCCACAGGGTTGCAATGTCAGTGTTGTGGGGGGCATTTAAGTTTAACCTGGAGCCATGGATTTGTTGACTTCCATTGGTAGGTAGTTTTTCACCCCACAATGATTGTTCGCACACATCTACACAATGGAATACTATGCTGCAGTAAAAAAGGAGTTCCTACCATTTGCAACAGCATGGATTGAACTAGAGAGCATTATGCTAAGTGAAATGAACCGGTCAGAGAAAGATAAATAACACATGATCTCACTCATTTGTGGAATATAATGAACAACATAAACTGATGAACAAAAACAGATCCAGAGATAGAGAAGCATCCATCAGACCATCAAACCTCAGAGGGAAGGTAGGGGAGGGTGGGGGTAAAGGGGAGAGATCAACCAAAGGATTTATATGCAAGCATATAGACCTAACCAATGGACACAGACAGAGGGGGGTGAGGACATGAGTGGGAGGATGGGGGCAATGTGAGGATAAGGACACATATGCAATAACTTAATCAATAAAGAAATTTTAAAAAAAGAACTTGCTCTGGTTGTCTCACAGCCACAGCCTTTTCGCCAGCCCCAGCTCTCAGATGATACTTTTCCAGTTTAAACAGTACTATGCCCCTTCTTCAACATATTCTTTCTATAGGAGCAACAGTTGCCTCAAAGTGCTAAGCATATCTGTTCAATATGAAACGTTCACTTTAAAAAGCCACACATGCCTGGCCAGCATGGCTCAGTGGTTGAGCATTGACCTATGAACCAGGAAATTATGGCTCAATTTTTGGTCAGGGCACATGCTCAGAGGAAATGTCTTTTAAGACATTCTTATCAGTTATGATGTGGATTCAGACTGGGACAAACTGTGAAGGGTGGTTGTGACACTGCATTTTATATGCTCTACCAGTTAGAATCTTCTAGTCAAACTCCCTGTCATTCCATAGGAACCCAACTTTGTTTAGTCAACAACAGTAGAATTTAGATTTTCTTTTTATGTCTTTCCTGATCTATGATTTAGCTCCTCTCTTGGTTTCTGTGAAATTAGACATCTGTGCTCTCCTATCTCTTCAACCACCTATTCTGTACCTTCATGTTTGCCCTTTCTCAAGGTATATTTCTCAAAGTTTGGCACTCTGTGTGGCTTTGAGGTCAAATACTCTTTTTTTCCTCATTTATTTTAATACTTTTTCCTCAGAGGCTAGCAACCATCTCCATTTCTCAAGCTTCCTTCAAAATTTGCCTTTCCTGTCTTTCCATCTTGGAATCCTCACCTAAACTCTAAAACTATAATCATTGTTTCCGTAACAGATGTCTATAGCCAGAAGTCCTTCTTAGCTCTTGAACTCCAAATCCTACCCACAAAATTAGTGTCCACTTAGAACTTCCTTTTTTCTGTTGGAGTCCACTATTCTCCATCTTTAGTGTCAAGTTCTTGTAGTCATCCTTCACTCCTTTTTTATTTTTTTCTTATACCAACACATTCTCTAAAACTCTTGCTGTGTGTACATAGCCTGCAACGGCTCAAGTGGAAGGACACAAAATTGGTACTCTCAACTTAAAGTTTTTGTTCCATTGTTTATTCTGAATAATACAATCAGGTAAATTCCTCCAAAATAGCAGACAGTGCCCCCTCCAAACAAGAACAAGCCTTTCAGAGTCACTCTTCAATGCCCTATGCATTCTTAACAATTCTCCCCCCAGTCTTATTGATGTGCTTATTCTATCAAAGCAATCCATTCACACCCTGCCAAAAAGACATGATGTAGTAAATTTTCTTTAAGGACAATTATTCCCTTCTTTCTAGTCTGAATACTATTTATTTTGAAAATCCCAGCCTTCACCATGAAATGACCTTAACTATCCCAGCCCATAGCAATCTCCTCTTCTGTGTAGAAGCAATAGAAAACCATTACATATTCATTTGACACGTGTCACTGGCTGTCCTATTTTGTGATCTCTCTTGATATGTACTGTCAACCTTTTATGTATTTTATTCATTTTACATATGTGCTCACAAAGAGCACATCTTGGGTTGCTTACATTTCCCACCACTCCCTATGCATAGCAAAATGCCTGCATGCAATTGGTGGTTATAAATGCTTTGATTGACTGATGTGCACCTGTCTGTCACTAGGCTTCCTCCTGCCATTCTGCCCTTTATATTAGTTTGAATCTTCCAACATAGGGATGAAACAACCTTCCCTTGAACTTCATCTACATATCCTCACGTCCATTCATGCCAGAAGCTCCAAACAGCTATATCTGGCATTGCCCTGGATATCAGTATAGGCCATGAAAACGATATGCCTGTTTGGACACATGTGTGTATGTAGGTCTATATGTAAATAAATCATAAGTCAAAGATTCTACCAGGATAGCCTTTATGTTCTTTAAAAAATTAAATCCTGTTTTGCACTTCCTCTATTTCATACATAAAATTTTTATCTTTCTTGGGTAAATTCTCAGGGATCTTCTAGCTCTAAAATATCTAAGTTTTTATGATAGCCATGTATAGGTAATATTTACTGGGCACTAACTTTGTGCCAATCTCATCATACTAAGTACTCATAACAATACAATCCTATGAGGCAATCCTTTGGTTATTCCCATTTTTCAAATGAAAAAAGTGAGAACTGGAGAGGTTAAACAATTTTCTCATGGACACAGGGTTAGTAAGCATCAGAACCGGGGTCCAGGCAAAGAGGAAGAATGCAAGACTGCTAAGAAACTAAAGTTGGCAATGCCAACTTTGTGTTCTTCCACTTGACCCTTTTCAGGCTTTGTACACACACCCAGCAAGAGTATTGACAGTGTATTGGCAGGAGGCCAGAGACAGGGAGGAAGAATGACTCCAAGAACATAGAGACCAATGATGGGCGAAGAGTATACTCTTTAACAGGAAAAAGGAAACGAAGCTTCAGCATTTCACTCCAGCCATTTTCAACTCTGACTTCTCAACCACAGTAGAGCAAATTTAATTAAATAAAATCCAAATTAAAAATTATTTTATATAACTTTAAAAGATTTTTAACTAAATGCCTGAGGAGCTTGCTTTCTTTACAAAGCTACCTTCTGTTGCTCAAAATAGATAACTCCTCAATATTCCAGATTGTCAAGTGAAGGCTTGCTTCGGCTGGCAGTTAGCCTTTGAGTCAGACAACAGTATGAGTTCCAAAGAATCTATAAATTCCCATAAACAAAACAATGTTGTAAAAAATGTACATATGAATATATTTTAGAGGCTCTTTGTCTTTGGTCTGGATCTATCTTAAGGCATAGCTAATGAAAGCCATTCTTGATGTTCCTAGTCAGTGTGATTTATTGCTACAAAGGCACTAAATTCAATATGGTGCTAGAGTCTATGCAAAGAATGTGGAGTCCCTGGCCCTGCAAATAGTCTGGCCTGGGCCTTCCCTGTGGAAAGCCCTTTATCACCCCAGATAATTCTTGTTGTGCACTGAGGGTGAGCATAGTGCAAATAAAAAGCTGTAATCTTCACAGAATGATAAATGTAAAAATCAAAGATGCTAACTGCATACTTTAATTGCCATTTTTCCTGATGTCCAGCCATAAAATGCATATTCATTGAGCAGCAAGAAAGAAAATCATACTGAGCATAAAATGTCTTAGATGGGATTTTTTTATATCTGCATTTCTCCACAAAACAGACATCTTTATATTCATAATATTTTGTTGGATATAACTAAAACATTCTAACACTAAAAACTGTTCTCTAATATAATGATAAATAACCACAAGTCCAGGGAATAATTAAGTATACAAAAAAGATCCAAGTCTGTGTTCACATCAGTAAAAGGATGGCAATTAAAGTAAGTGATAGCTATAATTACCCACACATAACTATATTTCAGCAAATGAACAAACAGATAATTATTTCTGGGAAGCAGAGGTAGCATGCAGATACTGGCATTCAAGAGAAAAATCGTTTCCTAGAAAAAATAGCACTACTTCTGATTCAATTAAGACTTCAAGTTATTTTAAACATTTATTTCCATCTTGTGCCTTTATTTAGAAAGCACATTGAGTGTACATTGAATTATGAATCACTACTAATAGCCACTTTAAGGACTATAGTGATCATGAATATATCATGTGTTGCACATGTATATCCGTTTAATTTTTATCCTACCACCTAGGAGACATTTTTTGACTCTGCCCCCAGCACAGTACTTACTGATTCATATGTAATATACAACATTGTTTTAATTGATAACTGCTTACTGAGTGGCTAAGTATCTAGGGCATTGTCCCAGGGATTTTAATAATCATAGGAAGGCTTTAGGAACCCAGAAGTTCATGGTATTCACAAAGAAGTTCAACTTAAACCTATAAAGTGGCCTTGAAAAATTAAAATTCCATTTTAAATACTTTTCTTTTTATATGTAAAATTCTCAAGATATTCAAGTGGTTTTCTGGCTTTACTTTAAAACTAGGGGCCCAGTGCACAAAATTTGTGCACTGGGGGGTGGGTCCTCAGCCCAGCCTGCCCCCTCTCACATATTGGGAGCCCTCAGGGGGTGTCCTACTGATGGCTTAGGCCCACTTCCTGCTCCCCTTAGGGAGCGGGCCTAAGCCACAGTCTGGCCTCCCTTTGTGGGAGGTGACCAGGCTAATCAGGGGAAGCCACCAGCCCCGTCACCCCACTGCTGCAACCACTGCCAGTCACCACAGCCATTAAGGTGTTTTCATCAACACAGACTCCAGGCCCTTGACCATGAAGAAATGACAAATTTCTTTAGGCATTTTCAAGATATGTCTTTCATAGGATATGACATTTCTTTCTTTCTTTCTTTTCCTTCTTTCTTTCTTTCTTTCTTTCTTTCTTTCTTTCTTTCTTTCTTTCTTTCTTTCTTTCTTTCTTTCTTTCTTTCTTTCTTCCACACCTGAGGATATGTTTCTATTCATTTTTAAAGAATGTGGAAGAGAAGGGAAAAACAGAGAGAAACATCAAAGTGAGAGGAACACTTTGATTGGTTGCCTCCTGCATATGCCCTGACCTGTGCCCTGGCCAGGGAACAGCCTGCAACCTAGGTACATGCCCTTGGTCAGAAGTGAACTCAGACCCTGCAGTCAGCAGGCTGAGGCATTATGCACTGAGCCAAACCGGCTAGGGCAGGATATGACATTTCTTAGCCCTCTAGCAGTGGACCTTCATTTTTTTTCTCCAGGAGTGTGGTGGAAAAACCCTATATCACCTTTTTGGATTCTTATTACCCAAGTTACTAAGAATATTACCAGTGGCATACAGGGAACTTAGCCAATGAGCAGTAAGAAAAGATTTTTCCTCTGTAGTTCACTCTGATCACCAGCTCCATCCCTGCCCCTCCAATCCCAGCTCCATCCTTGCCCAGGCCTGTAATCTCTGGCTGAGGCTGCAGGCCTGCACTGGGGACCCCCAAACCCCTCCAATCACCAGCTTCACAGAGCTCAGGCCTCTGCAATCACCAGCTCTGATCCTGTCCCCTGCCATCGCCGGCTCTGCCCTTGATCCACTGGCAGCCTCTGGCCAAGGCTGCAGGCCTGGGCAGGGGACCCCCAGACCCCTGTTTTGCCAGCTCCCCAGTGACCAAACTCCTGTGATTGCAGGCTCTGCCCCTGCCCCTCCAATCGCTGGCTCTATGGAGCCCAGGTCCCTGCGATCTCCAGCCTTGCCCCTGTCCAGGCCTGAGGCCTCTGGCCCAGGCCTTATGCCTGGGTAGGGCACCATCACCGGCTCCACCCTTGCCCATGTCTGAGGTTCCTGGCAAAGGCCTCTGGGCTGGGCAGAGGACCTTCAGCCCCCTCTGATAACCTGTTGCGCCTCTCAGGTTTCCCACCTCCCCCACCACCTGCCTGGCTAACAGGCCTGACCACTTCAGTGGAGGAGCTGAGCCATACTAGGTGCCTCCATCTTGTGGCTATGAATGCCGCTATCTTGTGGCAATGAGGGTGGGCATTTTTGTCATGGAGTGATGCCTAATTAGCATATTAATCTTTTATTAGACAGCATGTGGCTATGGGCACCATCATCTTGTGGCTATGGGGGACGGCCATCTTTGTCACAGAGTGATGCCTAATTTGCATATTACTCTTTTATTAGAGAGAATCTTAACCCTATAAGCATTAAGGAACAACATATGAGTCTGTGTTCCAGTGTTTGAAAGTATACTATGTTGAGGTTTAGAAGCCTGATATTCCTGGAGACATAATTTTATATTATTAATTTCAAGGATTATATTTTACAAAAATTTCCATGCTGGTATAAAGCAGTTTTTGTTTATTTCATTGGCCTTTGGTTTTATTTTGATTTTTAGAGTAAGAATCATAGGGTTGGTTCTGTTGTTGTTTTTGTATTTAGTTTGCTAGTACCATTTCCGAAACCGTATCTTCTACATTTCAATCAAAACATGAACAAATTAAATATTTTGGTGAAATAAAGTTTTTATTTTCTCTTTCTTTTTGGTAGGATACTCATTATCTAAGGTGAGCTAGGGAGAATTTTATGAAGTGAAACTTTGGCAAAAATAATGGGTACACCATCATCTTTCTAAAATATTTGTTTATTCAGACTTGATCACTCTAATATAATTTAAATTTCCCTTTTTTGGTTTAATGGCTAGTCTTAAAATACCATAGTAAAATGGTGTTACTTACCTTCTTACTAGATATATACAACTTTTGTGAAATATTCTATATTATACACTTGATGCCTAATGCTGATATTCATATTCCATTTTTATTATTTTAAGAAATTTAATTTGAATATAAGTACATATATTTGTTATACTTACTTCCTCACAAAAGTTTTTCATCAGAGATTTCAGAAAGTAATTTATTAAGATTATATCTCAATATTTCTACCTAGACACACACATAAATCTGAGTACTATATATTAATGTAAAAAGTTTTACCAAATGTCTATTTTAATCAAGCTGAAAGTAATATATCATTAACACTCAGTGTTATTTTAAGGGTGGAAAATTGGGGGATAATTTTAATATTCAACAAATAGGGCTTGGTTATTTTAAATCATAATAATCCTATATGATGGAATGCTATGCATCCAGTACCATTAATGGGTAGCTGTAAACAATTCAGATCTGTATGTGTTGACATGGAGATAAATTACATGATATTCTTAAGGGGAAAGCAGATTATTAAAATTATATGTACAACATTATAAAAACAAAATCAAATATATTATATATAAATGCATATATGTTCATTAGAAAAATAAAATTCGACATAGTGGAATACTAGACATACTCCTAAAAATTATTCAAATAATTAAAGTATTTTTTGTAACAGAACTAATGGTAGTTTTTATTCTTTATTCTTTATTACTGGTCTAAAAATCCTTCTTATTTTACCAGTGTCATCACCCCATCTGAACCTCTCACATTGCAACCAAAATCTTCTTCTTGTGAACCAAATACTTATAATTATTACTAGAGGCCCAGTGCACAAAAATTTGTGCACTCAGGGCGGGGGGTGTCCCTCAGCCTGACCTGTGCCCTCTCAAAGTCTGGGACCCCTCGGGGGATGTCCACCTGCTGGCATGCCTGGCCAGCCTGGGTGAGGGGCTGATGGCCATTTCAGGCTGCCCACAACCCCTTCAGGGTTCGGGCCCTACTGGGATGCCTCACTGGAAGCAGGTGTCTGGGATTTATTTAACTTCTATAATTGAAACTTTGTCACCTTGGTCCCCTGCTTGAAGCCTGGGGTGCCCCTGGCAACCCAAGGTCCCAGCCCCGCAGGTATCTGGGGTTTGTTTATCTTTTATAATTGAAACTTTGTAGCATTGAGTAGGGCTCAGGGCCCACAGGGCCCTGGCTTCCTCCATTGCCTGGGGCAACTCCAGTCGCCATCTTAGTTGAGTAAATTTGCATATTTGCTCCTCATTGGTTGGTGGGTGTGGCTTGTGAGTGTAATGGAGTGAGGGTCAATTTGCATATTACTCTTTTATTAGATGATACGTAATCCCTCTGTGGTTTTCCCCTACCCCCTCCTCTCCTCTCTTCTCTCTCTATTTCTCTGTCTCTCTCTTTATTTTTTAAATAAATCTTTATTGTTCAGATTATTACAGATGTTCCTCTTTTTTTAACCCCCATAGCTCCCCTCCACCTGGTTCCCACCCCCCCCCATGCCCTTACCCTTGCCACTGTCTTCATTTATAGGTGTAAGATTTTTGTCCAGTCTCTTCCCACGTCCCTCATACCCCCTTCCCACCGAGAATCGTCAGTCCATTTCCTTTCTATGTCCCTACTTCTATTATATTCACCAGTTTATTCTGTTCATCGGATATTTTTATTGACTTAATTGTTAGATTCATTTGTTGATAGATATGTATTTGTTGTCACTTTGTTGTTAATAATTTTTATCTTTACCTTTTTCTTCTTCTTCCTCTTCTTTAAGCATGCCCTTCAGCATTTCAAATAATCCTGGTTTGGTGGTGATGAACTCCTTTAGCTTTTTCTTGTCTGTGAAGCTCTTTATCTGACCATCAATTTTACACAATAGCTTTGCTGGGTAGGGTAATCTTGGTTGTAGGTTCTTGCTATTCATCACTTTGAATATTTCTTGCCACTCCCTTTTGGCCTGCGTGGTTTCTGTTGAGAAGTCAGCTGAAAGTCGTATGGGTATTCCCTTGTAGGAAACTAACTGCTTTTCTCTTGCTGCTTTTAAGATTCTCTCTTTGTTTTTTGCCCTTGGCATTTTAATTATGATGTGTCTTGGTGTGGTCCTCCTTGGATTTCTTTTGTTTTGGATTCTCTGTGCTTCCTGGACTTGTAAGTCCATTTCTTTCACCAGGTAGGGGAAATTTTCTGTCATTATTTCTTCAAATAGGCTTTCAATATCATGCTCTCTCTTTTCTTCTGGTACCCCTATAATTCTGATGTTGGTACACTTGAAGTTGTCCCAGAGGCTCCTTACACTAGCTTCATATTTTTGGATTCTTTTTTCTCTTTTCTTTTCAGGATGGGTGTTTTTTGCTTCTTTGTATTTCAAATCTTTGACTTGGTTCTTGTGATATTTTAGTCTGCTATTGGATCTCTGTATACTATTCTTTATTTCAGTCAGGGTATGCTTAATTTCTGACTGGTCCTTTTCCATTTTTTTTTGGTATTCTCATTAAGATCCTTGAAGATCTCTCTTAGTTCCTCAGAGGTTCGTAGAAGATTTTTGAGTAGCCTTATAACTGTGGTTTTGAACTCTATACCCAGTAGTTTGCTTTCCTCCTTTTCTTTCCTTTGTGGCCTGTTTCTTTGTGTCCACATTTTGGCTGCTTCCCTGTGTTGATAGAGTGGCTTTGTGTGGTAGGTGTCCTCTTGGTCCCAGTGGCTCAGCCTCCCCAATCACCTGGGGTGGACACTCTTGGTGTACATCTTTGAGGGCTGGGTGAACAGTCTTGTAGTTAAGCCTTGATTGCTGTTGGTATCACTGGGAGGAAATGACTTCCAGGCCAATTGATTGTGAGAATCCGCTATGTCTATAGTGGAAGAACTGCTGTGCAGGAGACACCCTTATGGAGCAGAACTTGCTTTAGTGGGGCTTTGGTGCTCACTGAGTCTGCCTCTTGAGTGTGTCCCTTATGGATGTGAGAAGTTGAAATCTGATATCTGGCTCCTGGGTACACTGGCTCTTGTATCTCCAAAGAGGTGCAAAGTCAGCTGCTGTGTGAATCCACCCAGGAGGTGGTCTAGCAAGATCTATAGATTTCTCCTTGTTGTTTGGGGTTTGGAACTTTTAGAGTTCTCTGTCCCAACTGCAGTCTGTTAGGTTAGGCTGCAGGCAGACAGGTGCACAGCTTGGGTGGAGTTGTAAATTGGGTGGGGCGGGGTCTCAGAGAATCACCAGGGTGGAGCAAACAGCAATGGCTGTCCCTCAGCCATCTCCATGGCTTCTCTGCGTTTTGGTGTCTCCATGCCCTTGAGACCCTGAGTCTCAGAGCTCTGCATCAGCTATCACCACAAACAGCTCTGCTAGAAAGCCACTCTCGCCTTTCGCCTCGCCTTCCGCCTCCCATTCACGACAGACCGAAACTAGTTAAGTGCGGCCCTGGAGCTTATATTCCTTTTTCAATTGAAACACCCCGCGGACCCAGGTACTGTCGCCACTGCGCCACCATTTCACATGCCTCCATACCTCCCCATTCTTGGCTTGGTGCCTTCTACTCAGTATTAATGCACTCCTTCTCTTGCCTTCTAGGTTGTAAACTTTCTACTCCCCTGGTTCTGGAGGATGGATGTTTAGCTTTATAGCTGTAGTTTTAATGTGGTTGTGGGGGGCAGCACATTCAGGTATATACCTTATGCCGCCATCTTGATTATTCCTCTTTCTCTCTCTTTAAAACCATCTTTCACTATCTTTCATTTTTCTGAGCCATCAGACCATTCTCACATTACTCCAGATACCTAAGCTTGAAAGATCTGCGCAACCAACTATCTACCACCAGACTACTCCCAAAGCATGATTATAATTACCAGTATAATTGCCCTGGCCATTATATCCATATCCTACATCCATTCTTATCTTTCCTCCCTGATAAATCTGCAATGAACATCATTGGGCCTGCTCAGCTGAAAAACTACATCCCAAGCACTGACCTTGGGAGCAGCAAAAGATAGGGTAATGAAGCTGGAACCTCTGAGGACCATGGGGTTCCATAGCCCTGGGAATCTACCATCTATCCTTAAATCTCCTTTCCTTTCTCATTCTCTCTCTCCCACAATATTTTGAAATTGTGGAACCGGGAACAACCACATAAGTCAAGGAATAGATGCATTGTCAGCTGCCCGGAAGCCCTCATCATTCTCTCACCTTATCACTGTAGACTCTTTTCTTCTGCACATGAAATGAATCACTGTTCTGACTTTGGGGTTATCTCTTAGCTCCTCCTCCTTGCCTGTCAATTCTCTAATTCTATAGCATGCCTAGTGGGTATATACTGTGGTTTTAATTTGCATTTCTCTAATTGCTAGTGATGTTTGACTCTATTAAAATGTTTATTTAAGTGCTTATTCATATATCCAATTCAACTTTCTGTTCAGTTACCTTTTTTTTAATTTAAGTAAACTCTGAATATATAATTATTTTTCATTAAAGTTAGTCCTCTTTTGTGTTCTGTTTAAGAAATCCTTCTTTCTTTTCCCACCTCTGAGGTAAAAACAATTTTTTTCTGTATTTCTTCTATACATTTTATTTTATATTTGACATTTAGCTCTATAAGCCACCAGGAATTGTTTTGTGTGAACAGTGTGGAGTAGGAGTCCTTTCATTTATTCCTCATGTGGATAGTAGTTGACTATGCTTCGTCCTGTGTTCTTCAATGCCATGTTTGTCATAAACTAAGTGGCTATTTGCAAAAGCTGGAAGAGTTGTTGGTCCTCTGCCCCCCAACCACCTCTGCTTTACCCTTTCTTATTCCTAGCTTCTGGAAGAGTTTGTTTAACACCAGCATTATTTCATCTTTAGAATTTTGGGAGAATTTACCAGAAAAGCTATTTGGGCCTAGAGGCTTTTTTTTTTTTTTTTTTTGGTAAAAAAAGTATTCAATTACTAATTAATTTAATATTTACATTATTATTCAGCATTCCTAATTCTTTCTTTCCTTTCTTACCATCTTACCAGTTACATCTGAAAATATTCTGAAATAAGGCTATAAGCAGAAAATGTCTGAAATCATCTGATACAATTCTTTTCAATTTAGAAGCATGGTGAGAGCATATCAGGGATGCACCCACCAACTTTCCTGTGACATTCAAACAAGGCAGCTGTCAGGAGACCAGGCATATTCCAAGTCTCCTCTGGAACCTGGCTTATCGTCACCTGAAGGCAACAAGTGGCGAGTAGCTTTCCTATTCCTTTTCTCCATTTTTGTTAGTTACATTTTTCTTTTTTGAGATATATATCTGTTCATCCAAATTTACACATTGTTTTTGGCATAAATATGTTCACAATTTATTCTTCTTATTTTTTTTTAATTTCTGCAAGATCTGTGGTAGATACCCCTTGTCATTCCTAGCATTGGCTATTGTGTCCACTTTATTTCTTTATTGCCCTTGTAAGAAAATTATCATTTTATTCATGTTTCAAATAATTTTTTTTCAAAGAACCAACTTTCAGCTTTATTGCTTGATTTATATTTCAATAAATTATCTCCTTATCTTTATTACATCTTTCCTTCCTTTTTTTTTTTTTTTTAAGAGAGTAGAAATGAGGCGGTGGAGGAGAGGGAGAGAGAGAGAGAGAGAGAGAGAGAGAGAGAGAGAGAGAGAGAGAGGAAACATTGATATGAGAGAGACAAATTGATTGGTTGCCTCCCACAAGGCCCAGATGGTGCCAGGGATTAAGCCTGCAACTCTGGAATGTGCCCTTGACCAGAATCAAGCCTGAGACCCCTTCAGGCCACAGGCTCTATCCACTGAGTCAAACCAGTTAGAGCTCCTTCCATTTTCTTGATGTTTAATTGTTGTTTCTAACTTGTTGACATTTTTAACACGCATTTTCAGTCTGTACTTTTGCTATAATATGCATAAAACTACAAATTTCCATTGATTAAGGGGTTAGCAGCACCCCACAAATTCTGTTATACTTTTATTGTCATTAGTCAAAACTGTGTGTGTGTATGTGTGTGTAACAGATATGTAATTTTTATTTTCAAAATAGATGACAATTATTTTAAAATATGTGCATGATGAATCTTTTCATTTTCTATTTCTTTACATGAAAATTTTCATTATCCTTATGTTTTATATATTCTTTAGAAATCTTAGGTTATAAAATATCTCTTTAAAAATATATATTTTATTGATTTTTTACAGAGAGGAAAGGAGAGGGACAGATAGTCAGAAACATAGATGAGAGAGAAACATCGACCAGCTGCCTCCAGCACAACTTCTACTGGGGATGTGCCCATAACCACACTACATGCCCTTGACCAGAATCGAACCTGGGACCTTTCAGTCTGCAGGCCAATGCTCTATCCACTGAGCCAAACCAGTTAGGGCTATAAAATACCTTAAATCAATTTATTTTTAATGTGAACTTATGCAAGATGAGAATCTTTTAAAGTTTCATGTGCTCCAATTATGTTCAACTGTTTTCATATATGCTTTCTTATCTACCGTCTAAGACCTTTCTATTTGTGTAACCTTTCAGATATTTCTATTTTACTTCCTCCTCCCCTCCCTTCTTTGGCCATCCTTTTGGTTAATTGACTTTTTATTATTATATTTTATTCTTTCTATTTGTTTGGGAATTTTAGACCCCACTATTATTCTTTCAGTGGTTACCTTTGAAATTATAACCTGCTAGATTTAGAATATTAAATGTTGTCTTTTACCCTCTCCTGACCTCACTGACTTTTAAAAATTGTTCTGTATTCCTTTTCGAATCTCTAAATATTTTGAGTCTGCCCATGTTTAATTCTTCAGTTTTGTTTTTATTTTTTACAAATATTATATCTCCCCTTCATTCTTATGAATTTTTAATTGCTTAAAAATTCTGGATTGGCAGTTATTTTATTTGACATGTTCAATATGTCTTTACATTGTCTTTGGACTTTGTTACTCCTTTGAAGGTATTTTGTCTTTTCAGCTGCTTAAGACCAGGCTGGTTCTTCATTTTACCACCAATATGACTAGGAGCATTTTTCTTTTTATTTATTCTATTCAGGTTTTGCATATCTTATTTTCTATTTGTACCAAAATCTCATTTACAGAGAGAAAGAGCCGCCCTTATTAGATGCACACATCTATGAATTTATGGGAACACATGCATGCCTGTTTATCAATAGCACCATATACCCCTCTGTCATTCACTGTGCTCTGAATGTCTGTATCCCCCCATGTTGAAAACCTACTCCACAAGATGATGGCAGGTAAAGGTGGGGCCTTTGGAAGGACACTAGGTCATGAGGGCAAAGCTCTCATAAATGGAATTAGTGCCCTTAGGAAAGGGTCCCCAGAGAGCTCCCAGGTCCCTCTGCCCTGGGAGACATAGAAGTAGGCAGTCATCAGTCTGCAACCTGGAAGAGAGCCCTCCCCAGAACCTGACTATGCTGGCACCCTGAACTGGGGCTTGTAGCCTTCAAAAATGTGAGCAATACATTTCTGCTGTTGACTAGTCACCCAGTCTTTGGCAATTTGTCATAGCAGCCAGAAATGACTAAGACAGCACTCCATCCTCTGCTCCCTGTGCTATATCCAGCCTCTAGCAACCACTCATATGTTTTCTATCCAATAGTGTTGCCTTTTCCAAAATGTCATATAAATGGAATCACAATTATAGTCTTCAGATTCTAAGTTTTTTTTTCACTTAGTGCAATGTGTTTGAGATTCATCCATTTGGTGACATATAAGAGTTCATGGTTAGCCTGAAAAATGTCCCCAGATGGGTCCACTCTAGGCACTCAACACCACACATAGTCGCCTCCAATCTAGTGGACTGAATATATAACTTCCTTCTAACAAACAGAACATGGCAGAAGTGCTCAATGTCCCATCCAAGAATAGGCTGTGTAAAGACAGCGGCTTCCCTCCCGGGTAGTCTTTCTGGTCACTCTGGATTGCTTGCTCTGGGGGAAGCCACCTGCACTGCTGTGTGGCCACCCTATGGAGAAACCCATGTAAGTGAGCAGGGAAGTGATCTTCTGAGGCCTCCTAGGGCCCATGTGAGTAACTTTGAAAATGGACCATCTGTCAACCAAGTGTCAAGATGACTATAGTTTTGGCTGAGAACTGATAGCTATCTCACAAGGGACTTTATACCAAAGTCAGTCATCTCAGCCACATCCAGATTCCTTACCCCCCAAAAAAACTGGACAATAATAGTTTGTTGTAGTATGTAGCCTCCAAGTTCAGGGAGGGAGGGGTAATTTTTACACAGCATTAGGTAGCTAATACAACCTAGTCACCAGTTGAAGAAAACTTTATTCCCAGGGTCAGGGATTATGAATTCAGGCACAAGCATTTGCATAGAGGTGTTTGTGTGGACACTGTTTTCATTTTTGTTGGGTAAATACCCAGGGGTCATACAGAAAGTGTATGTAAAACTTCCCAGGGAACTGTCAACTCAAGTCTGTGTCTTGATGCTTTCATCAGCATCGGAAATTCTCTAACATTTCTCACCAAATCTTTTCTCTTGCCCATGTACCTTCTCTTCTTTCCCTAGAATTCCAATTGTCCTCCTCTCTGACTGTATCCTTTATGCCTCTAAACCATTTTCTGGAATTTCCATTCTTCTTCTTTGCTTCTTTGTGTCTCACTCTGGATATCTTCTGAGTTATCTTTCACTGCCCCAGGTTTTTATTTTTAAATGACCGTGTCTAATTAACTTTAAACTCATCCTCCATTATACTTAATTTTATGACTGTATTTTTTAATTTCAGAATTTCCATTTGACATGTTTTTATTGTTTTCCATTTCTGCTGAAATTCTCAATCTTTTATCTCTTGGGCTTAGTAAACACACTTATTTTAAAGAATGCACATTTGAAGTCTGAACTTTTGAGCAGCCATGGATATACTGCAATTGACTACTACTTCTGCTTAGAATACTTTTTCAGCTTATTTTGTGCCTGGCACTTTTCTGACTATGTATTGAATTGAAGTGTAGGATGCTATAATTGGAAGATATAATAATTGTTTTTTCTCAAGTACTATGGGTTATATCAGTCCTTGAGGTTGGATTGAGATGATTCATAGGTGATGTGTTTCCTGATTCTGATTCAAATGAAACTTAGGATGGATACTTCAGGTCCTCACCCCCTGGCCTTGGCAGATCCCAGACTCAGTCTGGCCCCTCGATTCCTGGAGGCAGTCAGAAGCACAGCCCAGTCTTCTCTGCATGAGGTGAGTGCCCCAAATATCTCTTGGAGAAAAGCTTAGACTATATGGAGTTCTTTACTTGGCTTCCATTGCATTTCTTACTCACTTTTTCATTCCCTTCCAGTGCTTCACTACCTTAGTTTCCTAGTGCAGTGAATCAGAGTAAACAAATCCAAACATTTCTATTTGACATATTTTTGGATATTCTCAAAAATGGGCTGTACTGAATCTTTTCATCAGCCATTATTAGAAGCCCTGAGGCTCTTTTATATGTGAGAGAAATAAGTTATTTGTTTAAGCTACTATTAGGAAACTTTTGGATACATACAGTCAAGCCAATTTCCAAATGATACATTCATATAATCCACTTAAACACTTAAAGCCAGTTTGATGTTTACCATGCCTTCAATATTATTTTTCCTTCATACTTTTTAGGTAATGAGAAGGAAAAAGACTGTTTTAACTCCTTCTGCTCAGGATAAGTCTCATTTTATACTGGTTCTCATAGATCAAATTCTCCATAAATATTTCTGAAAAGTCACTTAATACTGAAAATGATTTTAGTACTTTGATTTATCCTATAATGTTTTGCCAATGTGCCCCACAGAGATGTTTCATAGTTTATATTCTATTTTCCTTTTTTTAAAATTGTTAATCTTCACCCAAGGATATTTTTTCCATTGATTTTAGAAAGTGGCAAAGGAGGGAGGGAGAGAGAAACATCAATGTAAGAGAGACACATGGATTGGTTGCCTCTGACACTCACTCCTACGGAGGCCAGGGATCCAACCTGCAACCTAGGTACATGCCTTTGACTGGGAATCAAACCTTAACTATTTGACCCATGGGATAATGCTCTAATCACTGAGCAAGCAACTGTTTTCCAGTTTTTAAGCCTACTTCATTTTCATATTTTAAATCCATTCTTCAATTTAAAATTTGGAGTTGATACAATTTAAAATTTATCTATTTAGTACTGAGTTTAAGATGCGCTTACCATTTGAGACGGAATTGCCATTTTCAGTAGTGACAGCACTACAGAGTGAATTAGATAATTGAATTCCATGGTTATTTGCGTTTCTATCTTGAGTCTCTGGTGCGATCTCTGATGTACCAGGATCATCTCGGCTAGTCAGGTTCATGTTAGTTTCAAAACCTAAAATAAATTTTAGATATTATTATTCTTTTCTGCTACAATAGAATGAATATGTTGAATAAAATATTGAAATGGAATAATAAACTTATCAAATCATTAATTACATTTAAAATGATAACTTAGTAATAATACTTATTCAAATTTACAGCCTACAAAATATTTTTCAAATTTTGCCAAAGCATTGTTAGACATAATGACCTATACCGTATTCAATAAACATTGTTACACTAAATGGTGAAAATAAATTTGATAATTTGTTATTTTCAAGCATGTCTATAAGGAATTTTTTGATGTCATGTGTCACTTATTGTTATAGCACTGACCATTTGAGAAATTGATTTACTAAAAGTATAGCAATAATTATGTCTGAATTCAGTTTCTGAATTATTAAAATGAGCAGAGCTGAAGCAATCTTACAGCTTTGGAATAAAATAAGAAATATATTTTCAATATTAGTGAAAAATATGTTATTATCCATAGAAATATTAAACTTCAAATCCTTACCTCTTAATTCTATACCCTAACAAAAGTACCTACATATTGTTGTAATTCCCATGTTGAATGCTCTCAGATATGCAAACATAGAAATCATTGTCCAAATTAGGCTAAAAAGCCCAATAAGGACTTTTTAAAACTATCCCATATAATAAAGAGGGAATATGCAAATTGACCATCACTCTGATCAATTTGCACCCACAGCTGAGGCTAAGTTCCCATAACGAGCCTTAAAGAGCAATCAGCAGGGACCTGAGGCTGCGCGCCTACCCACCTCCTGCATGGGGCTCAATAGGGGACCTCAGGTCGTGCCTTCCACCCACAGGGCTTGACAGGAGACCTCAGGCTGCTCCCTCCGCCCTGGCCCTAGGCCAGGGGACCTCAGGCTGTGCCCCCCACCCAGCAGGACTTGACTGGGGCCCTCAATGTGTGCCCTCCACCCTGGTGCTGGGCCAGGGGACCTCAGGCCATGCCCCCCACCCCAGCACCAGCCAGGCGACCTCAGGCTGTGTCCCCTGCCCCGGCACCAGGCTGGGGGATCACAGGCCACTCCCTCAGCCCAGCAGGGCTTGAAGGGGGACCTCAGGCTGTGCTCCCCTGCTCTGGCACCCAGGGTACCTGAGGCTGCACCCCCCCACCTGGCAGGGCTTGACAGGGTGGGACCGGCCGGGTCTGGATCTAGCCCAATGAAAGGGGGCCGTCCAGGTTTGGGTCTCGAGTGATTTTGAGGTGCACGTGGGTGGTAGAAGACTTGACTCTGGTTCCATGGTGCACTCCAGACTCTGACAGGAGGAAGATATTCATACACGTTTTACTAATTTTCTTTAATCTCTGACACTTCTATTATAGAGAAAGGGCAAATAGCAATATTAAAATATTTCCTCTAATTAATCCCCTTTTAATGTGCACAAATTTCATGCACTGGGCCACTAGTGTATTAATAAAAAAGTAAAATATAACAAACACTAAGGTTTGGAACAATGTCTAACTAAGGTTGATGTTTATACAAGGATAGTATCATCCTAAGGCAGGGTCTACGAGCCAGGATGTACAAATCAAGCACATTTGTCATCATGGTGTCAGACTGGCTCTCGGGAACCCCTCCCATCCCCAAAGTCAGGTTCCCCTCACAGACTGGCCAAGCTTATGAGAAATTGGCTCTTGCTTCCCCAGGGACCTCAAAAAAACTCAAACTTGATTGGAGATTGTTGCTTGACATCAAGGATATCCATGCTTTCTGTTCTTGTCTGCTTTTTATACTTTACACTAGAGGCCCAGTGCACAAAAATTTATGCACTCGGGGGTGGGGGGGGGCGGTCCTTCAGCCTGGCCTGTGCCCTCTTGCAGTCTGGGAAACTTTGGGGAATGTTGACCTTCTGGCTTAGGCCTGTTCCCCAGGCAATCAGGCCTAAGCTGGCAGCCCGGGAGCCCTCAGGGGATGTCCACTTGCTAGTGAGGAGCAGGCCTAAGCTGGAGTCGGATATCCTTAGCACTGCTAAGGAGGCAGGAGAGGCTCCCACCACCACTGCTGTACTGGCAGCCATCAGTCTGGCTGTGGCTGAGCAAAGCTCCCCCTGTGGGAGTGCACTGACCACCAGGGGCAGCTCCTGCATTGAGCATCGCGTCTGCCCCCTGGTGGTTAGTGTGTGTTATAGTGATCAATTATTCCCAGTTGTTCTGCTGTTAGGGTCAATTTGCATATTACCCTTTTATTGTATAGGATAGAGGCTGGTGCATGGGTGGAGGCTGTCTGGTTTGCCCTGAAGGGTGTCCCAGATCAGGGTGAGGGTCCCACTGAGGTTCCTGGCCAGCCTGGGTGAGGGGCTGAGGGCCGCTTTCAGACTGGCCACACTCCCTTCAGGGTAGTGGTCCCTGCTGGGGTGCCTGGCCAGCCTGGGTGAGTGGCTGATGGCTGTTTGCAGGATGGCCACAACCCCTTCAGGGTGGGAGTCCCTGCTGGGGTGTCTGGCCAGCCTGGGTGAGTGGCTGATGGCTGTTTGCTGGCTGGCCACAGCCCCTTCAGGGTGGGAGTCCCTGCTGGGGTGTCTGGCCAGCCTGGGTGAGTGGCTGATGGCTGTTTGCTGGCTGGCCACAGCCCCTTCAGGGTGGGGGTCCCTGCTGGGGTGTCTGGCCAGCCTGAATGAGAGGTTGAGGATCATTTTCAGGTGGCCACATCCCCTTCAGGGAGGTGTTCCTGCTGGGGTGCCTGATCAGCCTGGGTGAGGGGCTGATGGCTGTTTGCAGGCTGGCCAAGGTCCCCAGCAACCCAAGCACCCAGCCAGGCTGTCTGGAAGCAGGTATCTGGGTTTATTTATCTTCTATAATTGAAACTTTGTTGCCTTGGGCAGAGGCCACAGCCTGCCTAGGCAGGCAGTTTCCTTCATCGCTAGGGCAACAAATCCTCCTGTTTGCTTCAGCCCGATGGCTGCCAGCTGCCATCTTGGTTCAGTTAATTTGCATATAGTCGTTCTGATTGGCTGGTGGGCATGGCTTGGGATGTAGCAGAGTGACACAAATAGCATATTACTCTTTTATTAGATTATATGGGGAAGAAGAGTTTATTAACCAGGATCCCCATAACCAGGAATTCAATAGGCAGAGAGGCTATCCCTGTATTGCTAAAAAGGGAATTAAGGTCACTTACAGTCATGCAGGTGGAAAGAGGTACAATAGAACTTTAATCTATGTAATTGTTCAGTTTTTCTTTTCACTAGAATACAAATAAGACTATGTCCTTTCAATGAATTGCTGTTTAAATCCCAATGAAGGAAATAGAGAAAGTAAGGAGGGATGTAAGAGGGAGGAAGAGAGGAAGGGAAAGAATAAGAAAGGAAGCAAGCCAGGCAGCCCCCTAGAGCTTAGCTCAATCCTTTCTAACTCTTCCTCCTGGACATTCTCTCTTCTTGCCCTTGAGACTCATACTCAATAGTACTATAGGCCATTTTCCCAGATGGGCATTTGCCCAGCTGCTCTATATCAACTCGCATTTCAGTGCTTTGGTCTATGCATTCCCTCTGCCTGGAATGTACTCTTCACTCAACAACCCTGCCTCTTCCTTACCCTCCAGTGAGGATCTTATTCGGATCACCCACAGTGCAGTGGCCACTCATTTACCCAAAAATAATGTGCAGCACAAGGAAGAATCCGGGCTGCTTAAACAGTAAGGCATGCTAAGGTTTAGAGTAGAAAATGCTAGACAGTTAAAATGAAGGCAAAATGAACAGGACTTTGAAAATCAAGCAGAAGCCTTTATATTTCAATGATCCAGAGAACCACTGTGACTCCTGACTCCCTATACTTAAAAAGGCTTTGGTCAAGCCAATGTGCATAAAAACAATGATGGCCTTGAGGTTGGGCGACCTTAGCTCTGGACAATAAGCAATCACCAAGAAGGCTGCATCTGAAAGAATATCTATTCAATTTGGTCAACTCTATTTTGTCATTGTTCCTTTTTAGTCTTTGGAAAGTTAGTAAATCAAATTTTATTTTAAAGTTGTTTTAAGACACAAACATTCACCAACTTTTCTCTTTAAGACTCATTTTTTTTTTCATTCTTTAATTCAGTTGTTTATTGAGTGCCCACCATGTGCCCAACACCCTCCCTTCCAAGTGCTGGAGATAAAATAATGAATATCATAGGCAGCTTGGAGCTTACTGGCCAGTTTGACCACAAACAAGCAAAGAAACAAGCAGATAATTAAAAGTGGTGAGATCCCAACTGGGGTAGAAAACTTACTGGGAAGTGGGGGTAGGCAGCCAACATTTTCAGAAAGCATGGATCAGGAAAACATACCTAGGAAGTTGCAGTGAGGCTCAGAGAAAAAGGAGAGAAACAAACAGCTGTGTGGATAGACAACCTCCCCCATGTCTGAAAGTCTCAAACGCAAAAGAGCTCACCTTTTCCAAGGAACCAGGTCCTAAGGAGTTGGGCATATGATGGAAGGAAAGGGTAGGTGAGAAAGGAGGACAGGCCTATCCCCCAGGGCTGGTGAGGCCACTGCAGGCAGGCAGAGTTTAGCTTTGGTTCTCAGTGCAGTAAGAGGTTATGACAAAAGGGTATGAAGTAGGGAGAACCTCCCTGGGTAAATGGGGACAGTCCTCTTATGTCTGGTGCTATATCCTCTGAGACACTGTGTCTCAGCATGAATATTTGATGCAAGTTTTCCTCATAACTGATTTCTATCTCATCAACAACTAATATGTTTAAATTATAGTCAAAACCTCCACTTTTGATTGTAAAGTTTAAAAAAAATCTTTTCACATTTCAGATCAGCATGTGAAATTATAGCCGATAAATATTTTTATTTTTAATTATTTTTAATTTTTGTTTATTTTTTGTTAATCCTCACCCGAAGATATTTTTCCATTGACTCTTTTAGAGAGAGTGGAAGGGAGGGGGAGAGAGGCAGAGAGATAAACATCAATGTGAGAGAGACACATCGATTAATTGCCTCATGCCCTTGAGGTATGTGTCCTTGACTGGAATCAAACCCTGGACCCTTCAGTTCTCAGGCGAAGCTGCATCCATTGAGCCAAACCAGCTAGGTAGCCAATAAATGTTTTTAAATTTGACCCTTACATTATCTACTCAGATTTTTTTTCTATGTTTATATTAAAAGCGTATGTCTACTGAAGGGTGGCCCTGGATTGGAATAAGGGAATGTCTTTCTTAATGTAAGCAAAGAATTAATGGCCAGACTAATGATTATTATTCACACTGCTTTTACAATAATTACCATCTCCTGAGTGTTTATTATGTTCTAATCCCTGCTAGATGTGATACTTGACTTAGCTCTTGTTTTCCTAACAATTCTGAAGAGCTGTCACTATCATGCCTATTTTCAAGATGAGGTCATTGAGGCTTGTGCAGGTTAATCTACATGCAAACATTTCACAATTAGTTAGGGTTGCAGATGAATTCAGACTAAGGCATGAAGGGCTCCACCATCCACCCACACTCATTCCTGTGCCTGACCCCTCATATAAAGTCTTCCCTTCTTATTTCATTTGCTGGTATAAGAGGATAAGGTAGCTTCCTTTCTGTGGCTTGATCACTCATCCTCAGTGGTAATGAACTCAGACTGAAAAGTTGTGCTTTAGCCACTGAACTAGAGTTGCAACATCAATATATGCGTCCCCACTCTGGGGTTATCCTTACTCATTAATTTTAACTGGAGGATTCTTACCACAGTAAATTTTGTGTCAGCCTTAGCTCACAAACACCCTATTCCAAATTAGATTCAAACACATAAAAGCATCTGTTAATGTGTTAATATCTCAATTCAGTCACAATGTGGGTCAAATGCGAAAATTCTCAATAATTTGATTTTGTTGTAAAGTGTCAGTTTAGAGGATGAATGGTTGCAATGTCCCTTGTCAAAAGCACACCCATTACCTTGTACTTAAGTACTGAAGAAATTTTAACAATGACAAATCAAGAGGGTGTGGGCATTAAATCTGAAAAAGCCTTGATTATAAAATTGAACAGACAAGATGCATATTTCATGGAGACTTTTCAAAGGAATAATACAGAGCAAACAAAGTCATCAAGTTTGTTCATGCCTCCAAGCAGTGGCTTTCAGAGTTTTGAGGGTGAAGAAAAGTCGGTCACACCAAAAGGAAATGTTTGAGATTCTCAAGGAATCTAAGCAAACAAGTAGAGAAGCGAGAACTGTAAGATCCTGAATAACGATTTAAGGTATGTCTGAGTCATTTCTCCATCTCTACCTCTTGTGAAATCAGTGGTTTTTGCCAATCAGGGCATCCTTCGGTCAGATGTTGTAACATTGGTTGATTCAAATACCCATGCTGGTTTCTTTTAGCCTATACACAGGATTTCTCCATGGCCCCTGCCTGGTGTTGCTTTTACAGTGATGAGAGAAATTAATCACATTGGGATTGACTCAAAGATAGTCTTAGCTTTACATTAGGATATGGCTATTAAATACAAGCAAGCACAGAAGGCACATTTTAAGTTGAATTTTAATCTAGAGAGAGAGTTTGAGCAAATCTTTAAATGTGAATACAAAAAAAAAAATCAGTTGTCCTGTTTTAGTTTTTATAGAACTAAAATATCCTGCTTGGGTGGGTGTGATCCTTTAAAACTGTGGTTTTCTATAGGAGGTGATATTGCTACTCCACCCTTCCCCACCCTCCCACCTCTGAGTAACATTTGGCAATGCTGGTTGTCACACTGGGGGTGGGGGACGCTACTGGCATCTAGTGGGTAGACAACAGGAATGCTACAAAACACCCTACACTGTACAGAACAGCCCCCTTCCCCACGAGGAAGAATTACCTGGCCCAGAATGTCAAGAGTGCTGAGGTTGAGAAAGCCCATTATAAGACCTAAGTCAGATCATGTCATTTCCCCACTCTGGTCTCTCCACTGGTTGCTCATTTTCTGTGGAATAAGATCCAAAGGTTTCCTGAAGCTGAGAGACCCTCCATACCTTGATTTCCTGCTCCCAACTACATGCCACCCCTGTATCCCTCACTCAGCTTCGTCTTCTCCCTACAGTGCATGGGGACTCTGCTCAAACCTTCCCTAGCAGAAAGGCCTTCCAGAACTCCTTCGAGAAAACAGCACCCCTCTCCCTGTCCCAGGTCCATTCCTGTTCCTACTCCCTGCTTTGGTTTTTCTACAGTAGTCCTCACTGTGAGATGCATTTAATTTCAATTGTTTGTTTGCTTTCTGTCTCCTCCCTGTGGAATGTGGGCTCCATGAGCTCAAATGCAATGTCACTGCCTAGAACAGTGCCTGCCCACAGTCTGTATGCAACAAATATTTTTGAAATAAAGAGGGAAAAAAAAGAATGAATAAATCATTACAACAATACTGCTACAGAAATTTCCTTTTCTGAAAGGAATTACACTTTTTGTAATTAAAATAATTGACAAGTTTACTTACCAAAAAATTCATGTGAATGACTGTGGAGAAATCATGTACCACAGTAATAACTTCACCCCATTCACATGAGATTATTGGGAACATATGAAAGGATCTCTATTGTTAATAATACGCCTTTGATTTCTAATCTCTACTTATTTAAAATTACAAGGTAAGGGAAATATCCCATTGTGTGAGGTGAGATTTCTATACCTACTCAAAGGCCTAGAGCTGCTTTCTTTCTCCCTCAGAGTGTTAACATGTGAAAAAAAAAGACAGACAGATAGAAATATCCTGGTCCACAAGGTGAGGATTCATGTCTTCAGTATTGTTCTCCCAATTCCCATTGATAAACATTTCATTACTTTCCTACCAATATGCAAGATCCATACATATGTAAGTTGGTAAAATCTTACTTTACATGACTTTACAATCTCTAATGTTAGAAAATTGCAATCAATACAGTAAATGTTGTCTCGGGAATCTTGCTGGTTGGAAATGGGCAGTGGTGGGTTGACCAGGAGTCTAGTGAGCAGAAGTTTCAGATCCCACTCTGACTAGCAAAAGCCATTTCCAGGGCCCATGAGGGAGAGGGTAATACATGCACAGTTAACATTTGTATATCTGACAGCTTTTTTTGGTCAACATTTTTATAGTAATGTAATTGCAATAATTCATTATTCACAGTTTTTCTCTCTCTTTCAACAAATATAGGGTGTCCCCGAAGTGTATATACACACTCTGAATAATTAATGTTTCTTTCTGTTCAGATATAATCCATTGGAATCATTATTCAAAGTTGGTATATATATTTTTGTGGGAACCCTGCATTTATTGAGCGTCTGCTATGTATAGACACTGTTCTGGCACTGAATAATGAGCAATTTTCTTTGATTTATTTTCTCCTTTTAAATAAATGTCCACTTTAATCCCTAAATTTTTATCATTTTTATTATTTTTCTTAAAGAAGTCCCTCCTCCTCCCAATTGCATAACCTTAAATATCTGGAAAAATAAACAGAACCTGTCCCAGGGATAAGGCCTAAGCACTCACTGAATATATGAAATCACTGAATAAGGCTACAAAGCAACATAGCCTCTAGCTCTCACTACACCGTGATCCTTTGCTTTATGCATTTCCCAGGGCAATGTCCAAGTAGGAAAGGCCTAACTCCTCACCAGTCACAGAACTATTTTTTTAAGTTTACCCTGATATGAAAGGTGTGCAAAAGTTCATGTAAGAACATGTGTGTAGGAGAGGAAATGGAGGTAGGATTTTCTTGGGGGATAAAAGAGGTAAGATGAAGGCTAAGGAGAGGAACTTCTCTTTTTAAAAAAATATATTTTACTGTTTTTTTACAGAGAGGAAGGGAGAGGGATAGAGAGTCAGAAACATCGATTAGAGAGAAACAAGAAACATCGATCAGCTGCCTCTTGCACACTCCCCACTGGGGATGTGCCCACAACCAAGGTCCATGCCCTTGATCGGAATCGAATCTGGGACCCTTGAGTCTGCAGGCTGATGCTCTAGCCACTGAGCCAAACCGGTTAGGGTGAGAGGAACTTCTCTTCCCGAATGATTGCAAAGATTCTACAGAGGAGGGGACGCTCCGTACTAGAAAGAGAGAAGTTTCCTTGCACAGGCCTGGGCCAGCTACTGACACATGGTGAGGACAGTGAATGACTGAGTGAAGTAGTCATTCCACATCAATAGCAAGTACTCATTCCACATCAAAGGGCATAGTGGCTAGTCCATCTCTGGGAAATAGATGTTCTTGAGCCAGTGGCCACTCTGGGAGACATGTAAGAGCTGAATACAGAAAAGAGGAGTGATGAGCCATGAGCCAACCACATTCTTTCTCCAAACTAGGAGATTTCTCCATGGATTCAACAAGTACTTATTAAGTCCTACACAGTGCAAATTTTAAACTAAGACTGAACTACATGCTTGTAGGAATGTATATCTACAACAAAACAAAACAAAAAAGATCCCCCAAGTGCTTACATCTAGAGGCACGATAAGACACAACAATGACAGGAATTTATGGCTCAAACTATGAGTGCAAAAAGAGGCATCATGACGACTATACATCTCTCTTGAGGATTTAGGAAAGAATTATTCAGAATAATCATTGCAGGATTGTGTCCTACTCAGCTGAGTTAATGTTTGTTGTTGTTATTGTCTGTGTGTTAAAGCCTTTGACACATAATATGCCAACATGTGTGGGAGGAAAGTCCAGGATACATTTTAATGGGTGCCTTTTCTCAGGTTTCTGGGTGGTGACTCAACTTATAGCTGGTTGCCTTCAAGGCGCCTGCTATGCAAATGCTAAGGCAGCAGAAGACCAGGGGCTGAACCAAAAACTGTGTAAAATGTCCCAGGAATCCATGGTGGGGAGGGGATGCAAAAGCCAGGTGAGCCTTTAGGGCCTGGTCAGGAGGAGAAAAGGATTTTGAAGCACAGACAGAATGTGGAGAGGAGGGGGGAAGGGGAGTAAAAAGTGTAAAGCGAGAGAGTCAGGACAGAGCATGCCCAGGAGAGAGAGGAGGCTGGTTCTGCCACAGCTTTGCCCTGAGAACGGGGAGTTTTTGTGGTAGGTATCACATGAGTGACCTCTAGGCAGTAGAGTAAGGGCGTGGCATGAAAAAGACTATTTAAAAAAGTTATTAATCTAGCAAAATACTGGTAGCTGGATTAGCCTCAAGGAGAGATTAGAAACTGAAAAGCAGTGAGAATTTAGACTAGGGCATGGACAGGACAGGGAGTCAGGGAGCGGCCAAGTTAAAGGCCCTTTTGAGTTGAGGGGCAGGGAGTTAAGTCAGGACCAGCCGGGTGCCAGGAGATGAGGATGAGCTTGGAGCTGCCAACTCTGAAATCACACGGGTAAAACTTTGTGGCAGTTATTTGAACAAGAGCAGCTATTAGGACAGAAAAGAAAATGTCTAGGAGACTTAGGCATCTCCCAGCAGGGAGGCTTTCTTCCAGGAAAAGTGACGTTCCTATGAGTAAGGAGGCAGAAGGTGACACATAAGTGATAGTGGATACAAACAGGCAGGTGCAGGCATGAGGCGGGGGCGCGTGGGGCGGCTGGGGGAGTGGCAGAAGCGAAGGGCTTTGCACAGCAGGCAGAGGGAGGCTGACAGTACCCAATGCCACAGAAAGGTCAAGGAGAAGGAGGAAGGAATGAGCAATCGAGTGGTTCTTTAAGAAGAATGCTTTAAAACATTTCTCTCTTAGTTACCTTAACGTGAGATAATTTTAGAGTGTATTTTGGAAACATATAAGCTAGGATCCAGGTTTCAGTCGTGCAGGAGAAAAACAAACTACAGCCGTTTGACTGATTTCAAGCACTGAGAGGGCCATGCAAGGCATTAAAAAATGTAAAAATACATTTTAAACTCATTACTCACGCTGGCTATAATTCATCCTGCAAGTCTATAGGAAAATTCCTCTTCAGAAAGGCTATTGCACGGAGGGAATGGGCTTGCTTTTTCCTATTTGGCATTAAGGAAAAGTACAAGCGCTGAGAGAGGTGGCTGGCATGGCCCTGCTGCTTCTCAGGTTCTCATTTCTAAAATGTGGGCGTCACAGCTAGACTGTGCTTACCACTGGACATAAATGGTGTGCAATTAAGTTTGGGTAGGATCCCGTAGGCCCCAAATCGGCATCTAGTTTATATTCGGCCAAATCCAGTTTGTGATACAAGGAACAATCAATGCACTTTGAATCTCTGATTTTTCTAGATCCAGATATTATTGCACATGGGGAAGAAATACAAATAAGGAATTTAGTATCTCTCCTAAGCCCTCCTCCCTCCCCCTGCATTCTGCTATAGCAAAATGAATTAAACTTTTCCTTATACAGGAAAGCATAACCCAAACATCTGGCATATTGCCCTAGAGAAAGACAAAGGTCAAGTGTAAGGACCCACACAGGCACAGGGCTGATCCTAAAGTCAAATAAGAAGTGATTTCACGTGCAGGGTTGTATAACGAGATTCACGATGCGAGGAAGGGCTGCGTAGTTATGAGGGAGATGCACATGCTTTTGAAAGGTGCACCCTGCTTTGTGTACAGCACCAGTGTAATTGACCGGGTGAATCCACGGTCACCATCCCTTTGCTAATAGTTGCAGAAATGTATCCACAGAGGGCTTTGGTGTCTGAAAGCAATGCAGAGCTGGCAACAGAACACCAGTTCCCATGCGTTTACTCCTGTGACGCAGCCGCTTTCCACAATAGTTATATTTCAGTGTTGTATTTTTTTCTGTTTCTTAACTAATCAGTTCCTATGACGCTGTGGCCGTTGGAAAGGGTGGAGGAGACAGAATTGCTCTCCATGCTGCTAACCTTAAAAGGCTAGAGCTGGTCCCCAGCATTCCTTCTTACTTTTTAATAAGCCCTTATGAAAACTCCACTCTTTCGTAGATCGAAATTCCCCCTCGAACTTGTGCCTTAAACATTCTTCCGTGGCAGAAAGTGCCACAAACACTTGCTCTGGCTTAAGTAGGGTAGGATGGAAATGCTTCCCTGTCCCCTCCTCTTAGCTCCTGCCACCCACTTCCCTGCCAAGTCTCAGGAGAGGCTAGAAAACACCAACTGAAGCAGGAAATAGAGTGATATCTTCAACAACATATGTGCTGAGCTGGGGAAGAAGGTATTGATAGTAAAGCTAAAAAATGACTGTCAGTATAAATAAGGGTTTCAGGACCCAAAAACGCATAGAAAATCATGCTGTGCCAATGTTCTTTTAAATCCCACTAACTGGAACCTTTTGTGCCCGTCTATCCTGTCCCTGCCATCATGGAAAAACACCACCGCACACCAATTCTTCTCCTTTCCCTGTACTTGGGTAGCGTGGCTTTCCTATAATTAGCTGAATATGTCACACCTAAACAGCAAGCTGGCCTGGCCCGGGGACCCATTCCTCATGTATAATTTCATAGGTCATGCGGTTATTTATATTCCTGTTATTTTTACGTTTCCTAAATGCCAGGGTAACGTAAATCCAGGAGCCCTAGGACACAACTCCTGCAGGACAGCGCTGTTGGTCTCAGCGGCACTTGCTTTAGGTACACGGTTCCCCTCTACTTGCTCCAGAAAGCAAAGGTGAAGCAAAGAACAAGCCTGCTCTTTCGCTGGGAGCATTCCGTATTTGAGACACCTGCATGGTGTCACAGGGATGGTGAGCTAATGACACCTTTCATCTGAAAATACCAACACGGGGTAGCCCCAGAACACTTCCTACCAGTTCACACAACCCTTCTTAGGCAAACCACCGGTGCTGTATTTATTTTCATGAGAATTGCATTGACTCTCTTTTGTCTCTTGGTATTTCACCGCTTCTATGAATGGAACCCCTCTTGGATTTTTAACAGATTAATTGCTTTAAGAATAACTACTCGAATCCTTTAAAAAAAAATATATGTCATCCATAGTTGCTCCAGATCAGGGACATTCACTGATACTCCAGTTGTAGCATGCCGTTCTAGTGCCTTCTGGCCATCCTTTATCTCTACCACATAAACCTTTGCACAGCTAGAGTTTGGGTTGACTCACTTCTGTGTCATACAAGACAGTAAAGCTCCAATTGTTAGCATGACTTTCAAAGATGCAGTTGCAGCAGGTCAGAGAGAACCAGTAAAATCAGCAAAAGTTAAAAAAACAAAAAGCAGTGGTGCATGCTGAGTCTTTTCAAACTCCTTGTTCAGAACTAATTACAAAGTGTGCCCACCTAAAATATTTAATAACCAAAGGGCACAGGCCAGGACCCAGCAGAACAGATGGGAGCCATACACCCTACACCTCTTGCCTTGTCGACATTTAACTGAGAAGAAACTGGGCAGGCCTGGCGCCAGGACACCCAAGGTGATGGAGTGGGCAATGGGAACCTTGCAGGTCTCGGGGGAGCAGACAATTCTAACTGGCATCAAGATATTTCGATATTTTAACAAGAGTGTAGTGGCAACCCTGCACCTCTGTAGAACAACCCCACCTGCCTGCATTGGCTGACTACTAGCCAGCAGCTCTGAGGCCTTACATAATAAATTAAAAATGTCTAGGAAGGCTTAAATTCTTGTCAAAATTCTCCTCAAGCCACCTGCACTGTTTCTTTGATAGCTCCTAAGAGAGTGCCCTTTACTAGAGGTAGCCCGGTTGGCATGACTAAATCTTTGTGCCTCCAGATCACACGCACATGTGACTGAATGGCCCCTGAGCTATTGCAGTGACATATCCCAGCACCGATGTCAGTTCCTCAGAAAGGCTGAACAGCTGGGACACTGTAGGGAGGGCTAACCCTGTGTCTCAAAAGGATTCTCATTTTACTTCAGGAAGCAACCACCAAATGGCCAGGCAAGTGTTGGGGTTCCCCTTCTCATGGGTGCCCCGACTAATCATTTCTCATTCATCGCTGCTAAAGTAAATATGCTTACATGTGAGTGACTATAGAAAAATCCTTTCCACAGACACTGGTATAATTATTCCAAAACAGACCTTGATTATGTCATCATGCCCTTGAGTGAGTCATAGTGTAGGATGGACCACACACTGGCCTCTAGCATGAGGGAGGGGGCCTCTTGTTCTGGTGTTTTCTCTCCTGTTGCTTTAGTCTCATTTCCCTCCATCTCTTCATATAAATCCTACCTTCTGGACAAGTGTTTCAAAGAACACATTTATGGGGTGGAAAAATCAATTCAGATGGTCACCATAAGCATTTGAAAATGAAAGAGAGTGGAAAGAATGGAATAACAGTGCAGCCTTTCCCAACATTAAGGGTAAGTAGCCTTTTGTGAATCCCAAATAATATCTTCACGTAAGAACTGTTTCTCGCTGCCTGGATACACTGGGTTTCTTGTGCCTCCCTGCTGTGAGCTGCTTATGAGCAGACCCCACACTGTATTTTTAAAATCCAACAGCTTAGTATCATGCTAGGCACAAAATAGATCCTCAGTGCATTTTTTTAAAATAAATGAGTAAATAAATAAAGCTTGTTCTTCTTATTTAATGATTTTTTCCAAACCTCTGAAAATGTGAGGCAAATAGCAACCAGTAATACAAAATATTCTTGCCAGTTTGACCCTTTACCTGAAGCTAATCTCAGAGTTTTTAAGGCCTTAAAAAAAAAAGAAAAAGCAAAAAATAAAACTGCATGTCTTAGGGCTGTGCCATAGATTAATTTAATTATCTGAAAAGTGGAACATTTTTTTCTAAATCATTACAGAGGGTTCTTAGGATGTGTTCAATCCCCACAGCAATGGAAGTGCTCTCTGATGAGCAACTGGACCATATCACTGGGTCTCCTAATGATCCTCAGATTAAAAAGACATTTTTATGATCCCTCCTCACCACACATAAAGCATACTGCCTCTGTCCTGTGTCACTATCCCAGCCTCTATAAACTACACTAGATTTCAAGTCTGAGGAAGTGAATGAAAAGAGGCCCCCACCCACCTACCACATAGTTGCAACTACTTTAGTGAATTGAATGCTAACGGTTATAGTTTTAGTGTCTCCTATGACACGTGATTCAATTAAAATTTCTAGTTGTGCTGTTTATGTGGTGGAGATGGGAGGTGACCAGAAAGCTTGAGAACAGCATGTTACAACTACAGTACAAGCGAATATCCCTAAAATGGAGCAATGTACATTACAGTTTTCTTAAGGATTGCCGTAGTTATTCTTAAAGCAATGTATCTATTAAAAACCCAAGAGGGACTCTATTATTAGCTACATATGAAAATGGCTAAATACCAAAAGACAAAATAGGACTAACACAATCCTCACGAAAATAAAAAAACAGTATTCTCTTCTCTATGGGATCTGCTGCTGGCTATTGGTTCTTTAACTGAGAAAGAATGTGTGAATGGGTAGAAGCGGTATGGGGGCTACCCAACTTTAAATTAGTCATCTGTTCTCCTCTATGTCCCTTCCATTCTTCCGTTAAAGCCGGTCTCGACCCAGCCAATCGGTAGTCTCAGCTGAGAATTGGAACTAAACAAATATAACTCCAACAAATGAGTGTGACTTCAGGAATAATTTAACAGGTAAGAGTTTTGGTTTTTGTTCTTGTTGTTGTTTTGATGACATGGAAATATCTGCACAGTGGTAGTTTTCACCCATTCCTTTGCTCCAGTCTTCACTCTTTCATTTCTTTGTGGATCATCCATCTCTCCACATCAAAGCATAAAATAAAAACAAAAGTCCAAATCAGGGGTATTTGCCTGGGAAATACCCAGATGTACCCATTCTTTCTTTCTTTACAATGGACATTTCTTTTGGAAGAGTATGTTTGATCATGAGCCAGAGTTTTAGGTGTGAAGAAGCTCCTTTATTGTTTTTCTCAGGGACCTTGGGTAATGCATAACTCTTCAGGTGTCATGGTACAGCGACTGCTCCCCTGAACATCCGTGTAACCTCGGAGCCAGCACCTGCCTGCTGGAGCTGGAGTCCTGCAGGACCCAGTCATCTTTGTGGGAAGCAAAGCGAATGAGATTGTCGCTTATTGCCTCATTACAATTAACATGCACTCTTAAGTTGCAGCTCCCAGTAATTGAAAAGGTACAGTGCCTAAGTACAAATTTTGAAGATTTACAGGAGAAACCAGAAAAAGACAGAAGTAAAAACCAGAGTAGAAAAAGACGCAAGAAGCTTCACATACAGCCATGCGAGGTGACTATTGTTGGCTCATGGAATGGGTAAAGTAATAATGAATATAGCTAGCTCTCCAGTGGTGCGGAGTTTTTCTAGGCTAATCTGAGGATTAATCATCAAAATGATTCAAGGCGCCATAAAGCACCTAAACACTGGTAGGTAATTAAGAAATAGGTTTTTCTTTTTCAGTCCCCTTAAGGAGAGAGAGAACATGGCACCAATCCAGCCAACCTTTAGGAAAACATTCCACACACCATGTCGCTTCTAAGCATTTCTGTACAAAAGGAAGAAAACCCCAGGATATTGTATTATGTGGCAATAATGAGATGCAGATAGTCAGGAAGGTCTTTATTAACTTGCTTAAGGAGAGCTGCTGAGTGGCTGAGAGGATAAAGCATTGGGTTTCTCTTTGGAGCCCCCAGTGGGAGTTTAATTCACAATCCAGTATAGAGACCCATAGTGCACAATAGCTGCTTGCTTTAATGGGTTGCTAGTATGAAAAATATTTATTGGTTATGAAAGAATCCATTTCTGAAAAGACTGTCTCTTTATTTCAGAATTCCAGGTACAATAGATTCTCCTCCCACTGACAATGCAGTGTAGAACATCCCAATTGTGATGGCTTCTTTGCCGCATTTGGCTCATCTCGAAAATGGTGAACTATTTATGCAAGATACATATCTCTGGTATGACTGGCCTGCTAGAGACTGCAGTTTCACAGCCAATATGCTAAGGTAATTTCCCAAGATAATTCGTACTCTTCGAAGGGTAACTTTTGATTAGGCTGATCTAAATATTTAATTTGTCACATCTCTGCTTGGTTTTGCTCCTGGGTTTCAAAGGATAATGAAGAACATGGCCTAGTGGGAGTGTCATGGTCATGAGAAGGGCCTGACACTATTTTGTTTTATTCAGCCATGTTTCCCCCTATGCCATTATCTATATCTCTGTGTCCCTGTTCACATACTTTAAAAAATAATGAATGTCTGCCTTAATTTTCTGAAAGTTGCTGTACAGAGAGAAGATCAGGGCTTTTTGGAGTGTATGCCTTTCTCCTGTTGAAAATCACTGCTGACCATCAGTGTGGTTCTTAGCATGGTCCCTGGTTCAAGGTGAAGGATCACCACACCTTTCCTTTCTGGCTGTTCCTGAGCAGGCATATGATGTCTCACAAATATGATGGAGGCTTACATCGTGCAGAGTTAAGTGCTTCCTTAAGGAAAGATGAGCACTTTGCAAGTGAATGCAACTTTAGCGTGTGTTTATCAGTAATTAGCCACTCAATTTCCTGGCAAAAAAAAACTTATAAAGGCCAAAAAACAAAACAAAACAAAAAAAAACACCCCAAAACCAATGGTTTTGAATGGGAGGAATTATACTGGCCTAAACTGTGTGCTGTCGGTCGCTGACATTAGAAAGGACACTTTGTGAGATGGGTGAATAGGAAGAGTTTTGTAGGACAGAGAAGGAAAAGGTGGAGAGACACAAAAGAAATATCCTCTTAGCTAAAAACTATGCATGCATGTCCCTCAGGAACATTTACAACAGAGGAAAAAATAGTTTTATCCCATATCTTTTCCTGGTAATGACTTTATGTTTGACTTCAGAGGGAATTGCTTTCTGAGACTTGATATCATTTGAAAAAAAATTAATCGTGCTTGAAGAATGAGAATGACATAACACAAAGAATCCAGGGTTTGGGAGAAAGGAGACATGGTTGATTCCTGGTTCTGGGACTCATTAGTTTCTGCGATTATGGGAAAATCACTTAATCCCTTACAGTCTCAGATTGCTCATTAGTAAAAGGGGCGCACCTGCTTCACTTGCCTCACAGAGAGGGAAGTATTTGGGGAGGAAAGAGATGTCAATATGTTTCACCAACAGAAAAGAGTCACTTACAAATACTAGCTACTAATATTATGAACACATTACCATTCATAAATGTTCCATAGCATTTCTGCGTATATATGAGATCACATGCTCATACCTAGAATTACCACTATCATTTTGGTTCATTTTCTTCCTCTGGGTTTTTGCACTCTTTATAGCAGATATCCTATGTGAGGAAGAGAAACAAATGGAGATAATTCAGGGTCTCATCATGAAGCTCCTAGGCAGAAAGCTTACCCTGCTCTGATTCCACGCAAGGTAAGTAGTGCCTTCTCTTTCCTTTTCCCTCAACATTCACAGCTGTATCCTAAAAGGATTATGCACACTGAATTTCATGTCTTATCCCACTTTGGTTCTTCTGGCTGCCATGTCTATTCTACTTCTGCACTTGGAGAACTCCATCCACTTATTATTATTCATTGCTCTTCCTGCTCACCTGTCTGCTCAACCAGACTTTCCTAGTTCTCAAGGGCCACTGAGGATCACATGTGTACACATCTCATGGGGTTCAGGGGCCACTTGGAGCTCAAATCTGGACCCATTAATAGTTTATGACCTCTGGACTAAAGCCCTCTCCTCCATTAGCATTTCACTCATTGATGGACCTGTCTGTCTCCTACACTGTGACAGCTAGATTTTTTTCTTTCTTTCTTTCTTTCTTTCTTTCTTTCTTTCTTTCTTTCTTTCTTTCTTTCTTTCTTTCTTTCTTTCTTTCTTTCTTTCTTTTTTTCTTTCTTTCTTTTTGATTCCCAGGAACAGGCCCTGTGTTTACATTAAATGAAAGCTTATTGGGAATTAGCTCTACAAGTTAATGCAAGTCCCATTTACAGGGCCCTGGTTGCACAATTTCCCTGTGTGAATTCCTGGGTATTTATAAGGAGAAGGTGCTGTAAATTGTGAGAAAATTGTCACAAAAATTCAAAACATTCACAAACATTCAAAATCAAAAACTCATTTTAGAATCGTCCAATTAATATGAAAGACAAAGAGTTTTGTGCTCTGAACATAAGTAAATTTGGCTAATGATCAGTTATTAAAATTGAAAGATTACTTCTAAGTGGAGATGAATGAAATATTATTTCTATGGGAACCATTGAATAGCTGCAAGTTCCAACTGAAGATACTCTGTTACTGCACAGGGATCAAGAACTTGGTGAAAATACCCTTTTCTCACACACAGATATATTCTCCTTACGTCACAGGCCAGGTTCATTAACATGGCAAAAAAAGAAACTTTAGCAGGCTTATCGTTGCACAATTCACTTAGTGATATATGGGGAACTTGCTTCTCTGGGGATATTTAAGCTTGTCTTCCCAAAGGACTTACTCATTTGGAAAATGAGGGGAATTTAGCATAGATTCAAAATGGTTCCAGAATGCAGAGGAATGCCTTACTTTCACTGGAAGGAGACTTTATGTGAGGCAGGAATGCAGACAGCAACACATCAGTAAACTATGTGCTTGTTCTGTCCACGCCCTTTATAATTTTCATGAAGCCTCAGGCCACCACCCCCTACAAATAAATCACTACAGAGAGAAAGCTTGCAGGAAGTGAGAAAGATTAACAGCTCTGCACACCATATAGTGCTAAGAGAACCTGTGTAAGCAAGAAGCCTATGGGATGTCAAGCTCTGCAATCCCATTATGGGATGGCAAGATTTGCATAAGGCAGATCAGTTTCTTATTCTGCAATCTCATTAGAATATGTCAGCGATTCAATGAAGATAGTGCAGAAAGTTCTGTCTCAAGCACAGGAGCAGAGAATGGCAATTTACAAACACTTTCCTCGAACAAGTCATAGATTATTGCTAGTAATTCCTTGGTATTTCAGTGAGTTTTAAGCATTCTTCTTCTTGTTACTAAACAATGAATAAGTAACTGTACTTAATTTTTCAGAGAAGCACCTAAACGTCAGAGAATGATAATTTAAAATGCAATTGTATGTCTTTGGGAATGTTGATCTTCCAAACATAAGTCTGTTTAGATGCAATACTTAGAACTCTACTCTTTTTGAGTGGTAATAGAAGGGGTAGTCCACACCAGTGGCCCCTGTCTGGATTTGTGTCTCAAAGCCTATGTGGAACATTTTGAATGGCAGTGTTGTTTGAGGGGGAAGCTAACACCTGAGAATGATTTTGTTTCTGTCATGAAAAATTGATGCCTTCTAGAGGCAAGCTTCTGTCATGAGCAGTAGCATCATGTACTTTTTTTGTTATTGTTTGTTTATTTTGTTTTGTTTTGTTTTTTACTAGAACAAAGCACAGGTTCTGTGGAAGAGGTATCAGTTTATAGAGTGGGAAGGAGTTAGAGGAAGGGTAATGAATTAACTTAGCCCTGGTTAAGTATGAGATATATGTGGGCCATTCAGGTGAAGATGAACAGAGGAAGGTAAACAGGTGATCCAGAGGTTGGGGCAGTGCTAGAGATGTGGGTTTGGGAATCTTTGGGGTAACTTTGAAGTTAGGGGAATGGCTGAGATATGAAAGGCTCACCAAAGATCTCTCTGTACTAAATAAAGTGACTTAATAATAAATATTTATTCTTTTCTAAAGGACTTCTATAATAAAATTTTTATAAGTATTTATTAATAAATTGATTTGACATTGGGATGTATTTCAAAATAATCTGATGGTGGAAGAGGGAACTGGAAGAGAAAAGATAAAATAGGCTTGGCCACCGGCAAAGTTTGTTAATCTATTCTCTCTACTTCAGTAAATGTTGAAATTTTCCATTGAGCCAACTTTAAAAAGAATTCCTTTTTAAACAAACAGCCCTACAGAATGAAAATAACATATTGTAAAAAATAAATTGTTTATATAATACTCTGACTTAAAAACTTCATTCTTATTCAAAATGTTTATGCAATAAAATAAAAGATTTGAAATTAACAGTAATTTCCACTTAGCTTAAGCAATTCTTAAGTAAAAATGCCAAAAGGGCTAAATCTATCAAATATATTTATATGTCAAATTGCTGGTTTTTTAACTAAGTTTTTCACTAAGTGTTTAATAACCAGCCACTAAATGGAAAGAAAAATTACACATTATCATTTTAACTACCTATCTATATCTTATAAACTAAGGTTGCATAGTATCAGAAAGTAATGAGACAATTTAAGTATAAATATAAATATAAATATAAATATAAATATAAATATAAATATAAATATAAATATAAATATGATTCTGCAAATCAGATTTTTCCTTAATTCAGCCTGGCTCTCCTCCACTTTCTTCTCCAGATTTCTGAGGTGTGCTGCATTTTTGTCAATGTTTTAGCATCTTGATCATTTTCTATGAGGGGAGAATAACATGCTTGTTTTATTTCATGTTCTAGATACAGGCAACCAGAGGATGTAAAGCCATTTGGAGCAATAGAGCACCCTAGTGGCCTAAGCAAGACATCGAATCTTCCCTTCCACTTGAATCAGCTCTCATAATATTTGAAACTAGGCAACTAGAAATAAATTAGCATCATAATATTAGCCATATTATATATGGAAAACATTTTGTGAATATATAGAATAATTGTATCTAGAAAGACATAGATAATTAAACATTTAGTCATTCTTAATTTTAAGGGCCAAGTGGCTCCCATATGGTATTCCAAAACTGTATATGTACACCCATGAGCCATAAAGTACATGTTTGGCATATTTGAGTTTGTGGAACAGTTTTCTCAATCTAAACTGGATGACTCTTAACTTACTGCACCTTAGGTGAGCAAATATGAATTTTAAAACCTTATTCTTGGTTGTTTTTCCCCCTCTATAGTCCAGTCCTAGGCACCCTTGTGTATGTAGCTAAGAGAATTGTCACCAGGGACAGAATTACTGTGTCCAAGTCATTCTCTGTTTTTTTATGAGCAGGGTGACTTTGAGAAAGTCGATTAATCTCTCTGTGACTTAGTTTTCCCATCTGTAAAATGGAGATAATAGAAGCAGGTATGAGAATTAAACAGGTCATTAAAACAATGCCTAGGGCATAGTGAGCGCTACAGTTCCTTGCTGCTCACATTTTCCTCTCAGGCTGCAGTCACATCTATCATCTGCACAATCACATTTTGTCTGTCGGTGCATCCTGGTGTAGTGTGATTCTCTATAGCTCAAATTGAATAGTGAAGCGTCTATAGAAAATGAACTGTTTTAAGGAACATAATATTTATGAAACATTACATACAAGTTTATGGAGTACTGATGAAGCAGAATTATACATCAAAGGACATCATTTCTTATACACAACTCATTGTGTTTTATGTTTTAACTGGAAATAGCTATAGCAGGATAATAATGAGAAGTTCCATTTCCTCAAGGTCACTTTCCAAAGATGTGAGAGGATTTTGAACTCTTCTTGAAAATTTGCAAAAAAAGATTTCCCCATATCACAACTGTATAAGAGATGAGCTGTAATTAATTTAGGTGCCTTCAGGATGAATTAGCCACCTACTGGGTGATTTGGTAAGAAAGCTATTTCAGATGAAAATAAGAATATCTTTAAATATAAAGCAGGTAAAGTAGAAGATTTAAAAACCTTAAAGGGAAGAAGTCCCAAGACTGTAGTAAGTCATTAATAGCAGCCATTAAATTCATTCAGAAGAGAATGGATTATTGACTTAAGGATCCAATTATGTAAACCTTAATAATCATATAAGCAGCTCTAGTGATTAGCTCCAGCATTAAGACTTCTTTTAAATCTACATCTTATCTTTAGCCCCCTTTACATTCTTAAAAAAAACACAACATACCAAAAAAAAAAAAAACACAACAAAACAAAACACAACTTATAAACTTATTTCCCACATCAGAGCCCATGAAGAATCACACAGTTCTCAACTATATAGTTGGAACTCTTGTGACCTGATGTGTGAGGATGACCCAGTCTCACATTGCTAAGTTTTCTGTTTTTATAGCTATCATGCTGGGACAGGATTGCTAATTCATATATTTATGAGAAAGTCCTAAATGGCTCAAAGGAATCTTTTGAAATTAAAAAGTATTTTGTAAAAGCCCACAGTAGAAAAATAGATGTTTTATAATTTTAGAGTTGAACTAACAATGTTGTACCTGAGGTTTTAATGTGTGCTCTCAAATACTGGTTAGTGGCCACCATAGGAAAATACAATCAGCAAATTCATGCACCGTGCCCAGAGGCCTCACTGTAATTCTCATGAGGCTCTAAATCCTAGACACAAGGTTTTCCAAGGGATGAGGCTTGTCTAGAAAGGCATTAACTCCTCTTTCTTAAATAGAGCCAAGAAGAATTCACCCAAGTCCCATCTAGAGTAAAATGAGGTTTGTGAGGTTTTAATAAACTTTTAGTTCTAAAAGCAAATGTTAATTTATTCATTTAATGCTTTACTCTTAGATTCCATTTTGTTCCCTGGAATGAAACATATGACTTGTGAAATTCAAACATTCTCCTATTTACAAAAACAATTTCATTTATTAATGGCCTATAATTAAGAACAAATTGTTAGCTAAACAAACAATTAGCTTGTCTGAAGACTAAATAGGAAGTAGGTTATTCATTCATTTGCTAAGTGTTCTTAGCCTTGCCCCACTTTTCACTTGTTCAGACTGCTTTTTCAATTTTCTAGAGCTTTTGTAACTAATGCGATTTTCCTAATTAAATAATGAAAGCTAACATTTATGTATTTTATTTAGGAGAAAGAGCAGGCTAATGTATACATAAAATGTTATAAGTCAAAATTTTACTTCCAATTCTACCACATGACCCTGAGAAAGGTATTTAGCCTCTTCACCTGGAAGTTTTCCATTTCTGTAGAGTGAGAATGTTAATAGTTGCCATCTACCTCTAGTTAACAGCATCATAACTCAAGGGACCTGCTACAGTTTCCTTAAAGAAAAGATGCCTGGCCTTCATGGCTCAGGGGTTGAACATGGACCTGTGAAGCAAGAGTTCATGCTTCATTCCCGGTCAGGGCACAAGTCCAGGTTATAGGCTCGATCCCCAGTGTGGGCCATGCAGGAGGCAGCAATCAATGATTCTCTCTCATCATTGATGTTTCTGTCTCTCTCACTCTCCCTTCCTCTCTGAAATCAATAAACATATTTTTTCAAAAAAAAGAAGAGAGCCCTAACTGGTTTGGCTCAGTGGATAGAGCGTCGGCCTGTAGGCTGAAGGGTCCCGGGTTCGATTCCGGTCAAGGGTATGTACCTTGGTTGTGGGCACATCCCCAGTAGGGGGTGTGCAGGAGGCCACTGATCGATGTTTCTCATCGATGTTTCTAATTCTCTATCCCTCTCCCTTCCTCTCTATAAAAAAATTAATAAAATATATTTAAAAAAAGAAAAGATGCTGTATATTTATGCAATTCTTTCCCAAAATATGGAACATTGGAAAATATTTTGGATTTCTATAAAAGCCTTACAATGATTTTTTTGAAAGATGACTAGATTCTTTTATTTTTCCCTGACAAGAGCTTAGATTTATTTTGAAACTTAAAAAAGTATAAGATAGAGAAGTCTAAATATTTCTACATTTTATATGTGGGATTTAAAAAATTATTGTTGAAAGAAATACAGATGACCCTCCCCTTTTTTTTTTTTTTTACCTCCATTGACCTCCTCTACCTAACTTCCACCCCACCCCCAGGCCTTCACCACACTATAGTCTGTGTCCATGGGTTATGCATACATGCATATAAGTTCCTTGGTTAATGTACCCCTCTCCCCTTATAAAATTTGCCAAAATGAAACCTTTAACCCATAAAGGCAACTTCATCTGAATGAAGTAGCATGTGGTTACTTACAAGTGATTGGCTTTTTTTTTTTTTTGCTAGTTACGTTTTGCTTATATATATTTTATCTAATAAAAGCGTAATATTGAAATTGACCATTTCTTTGGGATGCATAAGCCACGCCCACCAGCCAATCAGAGCGGCTGTATGCAAATTAACCCAGCCAAGATGGAGGCTGGAACTCACTGCAGCAGGAATAAAACTGTTTGCCAGCCACTGGGTTTCTCCTGGCCCCGGGCAACAACATATCTGCAACATTGTCTCAATTATAGAAGACTCAGAGTTGAAGCAAACAGCAGTCCTGCCTGCGAATACTAAGGCAACATTGTCTCAATTTAGAAGCCAAACAGACAGGAGGCTTCGTTACCTTCATTACCTGCCTAGGCCTCGGCTTAAAGGAATGATGTATCAATTATAGAAGATAAACAAACCCCAGAAACCTGCTTTCAGCCAGCCTTGCTGGGGCATTGGGTCAATGGGAGCTCTGGGCAGCCTGAAAGCCTGAAAATGCCCCTCAGCCCCTCACCCAGGCTGGCCACACCCAAATGGGGTGAGGGATCCCACTGGGGGGCTTGGCCAGCCTGCAGACAGCCATCAGCCCCTCACCCAGGCTGGCCAGGTACCCCAGTAGGGACCCAAAACCTGAAGGGACTGTGGGCAGCCTGAAAGTCTGAAAACGGCCCTCAGTCCCACATCCTGGCTGGCCACACCCCAATGGTATGAGGGATCCCACTGGGGGGCTTGGCCAGCCTGCAAACAGCCATCAGCCCCTCACCCAGGCTGGCCAGGTACCCCAGTAGGGACCCAAATCCAGAAGGGATTGTGGGCAGCCTGAAAACGCCCCTCAGCTCCTCACCCAGGCTTCCCAGGCACCCCAGTATGGCTGAGGGACCTCCCGATTGCACAAATTTTTGTGCACAAGGCCCCTAGTGTATATATAGATATAGATGATATAGATATAGATATAGATATAGATATAGATATAGATA
>PVJC01005718.1:0-10897 GCA_004026665.1 Murina feae
GCAAGAGTAGGCCTTCCTTCCCCTTGCTGCCAGCACCAACTTCCCTCCAGGACCTGGGACCTGAGCTTCCTTCCTCCAGCTGCCAGCAGGCAGCCGGGAGCTGGGCTGGCTTCCCTCCAGCCCCGGCTTCATCAGGAAGGATGTCCGGTCTAATTAGTATTACCCTTTTACTATTAGAGATTGTATTATTTTCCATATGAACAATTGTAAACCTACTTTTGCCCAACCCTGCATACAAGATCTCAAAATGATGAAGTCAAAATGCCCTGCACTGCCCATGGGCACTTCATACCCCATAGTTTCCACAGTGGATTCCCTTTCCATTCCCCACCTACAACCCAAATCATTGACTTCTCTTGTGTTTCCTGCCCCTTCTTTACCACCTTTCCCCCATCGCCATATCTGATTATATCCTGACTTTTCTAGCTCTTAAATACAATCTTATTTCAATCCCACTATAATTCCTGCCATGGAGGCCATCATCTAGGCAAACATCCTCTTACCTGTTTTCCCTGGCTATCTCAAACCACTCCACACACTGCCAAGGAAAATTTTTCTGAAAAGCAAACTGACCATACATTCTTTACGGGTTCTCTGTGGAATCCACATCTCCAGCTGCAGCTCCAAGGCCACTGCTATTTCACGCCTCTCTCTGTGTCTTGAGTCACTATCCTCTCTCTGGCTCAAAGGCATTGCACATATTCTACCCCAAATACTGCTGCCTTCACCCAGACCCCTAGAACCCATGCTAGGGAATTCTTACTCATCCTTCGAGACTTATACTGCAATGATCTAGGTTTCCTGTTTGCCTCTCCCACCAAATTATAACATTCTCAGGGCAGGATCATGCCTTATTCACCACTATTTTCTTAGCATCCAGTGTTGTGCTTCATGCATTTTAGGACCTCTCTGTTTTTGTTAAATTGATGGATAGGTCTCATTTAATCTTCACAACAATCCTGCACAGCAGGCAATACTACCTTGACTTAAAGAAGCTCAAAAAAAGTAAGTAACTTGTCCAAGTTCCCCTAGCAAGTAAGTTAGGATTTAACTCATAGCAGTTTAACTATAAAGTGCATGGTTTTTCTATCTCGCCATACAGTGCCTTTTAACTGGATTCAACCAAAACAGAGTTATGGGCACACAGTTTCTACAAATATGGCATTGAGAGTTAAGAGGAGAGAATAATGCATGAAAAATAATGACAACACAGTGTGGGCATGCAGTCGGAGATATATGGACAATGGGTATAGTCAGAAAAGAGAATGGCCATCGGGGAAAGAGCTGAGCGAAGACTGTGGGGGGTGGATACTAGAACTGGGGTTCAAAGGATGAGTAAGAGCTTAACTGGCAAAGTTGAGAAGCAAATTCTGGGCAGATGTAGAAAATGACTTTGGCCTTCTTTTACATCAACTGCTGATCAGAATAAGCTAAGAAATTAATATTCTCTCTGAGCATAGATGACAAAACTGCTAATGCCAATATTTTGGCTTTCAAAATACTGAAGTGATTAAATGTACAAGAGTAGATGTGCCAATGAAGATATTTCTCAGAAGTACCAGCATTATGTTGAAAGCATCTTTCCTGGATGCTGCCCCAGTCATCAGGCAGGCCATTGTGTAGGTATTTCTTTGTGGCTTGGACCCCATCAACCTCTTCTGCTGTGTTCCAAGTGCTAATTAAAATTGCACTCCGACGGCCAAAGTAAAGGCACTTACATTAAAATAATGCGTCTAAATTAAATGGCTCAAAATAGAGCGATTCCAAGATGACACACAGTCCTTACCCCACCCCATAATTCTGGGGGTACAGAGCTGAGACTCAGACATAAAAATTAATAGTGTATTTTTTCTGATAGTTGTAATTATTCAACATAACCTAGAACTTCTAAGTTTACAAAAAGCCACTTTGAAGCCATCACCCCATTTATCCTTGAAATGGTTGGACTGGGGCTTTTAAGGTGAAATGCTGTATATTTTATGGGGAGAATACGCTGCCTATGATCCAAACATATCTTTGGTTCTGTCAAAAAACCTTACCCTTTGTCTTACAGCTAACCAAAACACATTTCTTAAAAATAAAACAAAAAACTATTTGTTCTACAAATGTTATACTGAGATAAATTTTCAATAACAAAAAAGATGTTGGTGAAAGTTCTTGACTAGATATTGGACTTGGATATGACAATAAGACTTAATACATAGTAAATGCTAAGAAATACATTTCTAACTGGTTTACCCAATAATTACAGGTAAGGAAATCTCTCTACACATCAATCTAAAAAGCTATGACTTATTCTCAAACTTGTGAAGATGGCCCATAGGTAGTGTTAGCAACCTTTAATCCCCTGATTCCTCATTCCCCTTCCAGACCCTTCCTGCCCATTCTTCTGTCCAGGCAGCGTCCTGGCTCACCTACCATCTGCTCCCTATGATTGAGCCCTGAAAACGAAAACTCAGTCCTGAAGTTCTGCTCAAGCACTCTGCATTTTCCTACCCCTCTTACCCTGTCCATGCTCCCTTCACCTGCCTGTGAGTCCCTTCAGTTACTTTCTTCAGTCCCATTTTCTACATGGCAAACCCATCTTTCAAGATCTACTCAAATGCCATTCTTCCTGAACTGTCCTGGCTCCCCCTAGAGCCCAACCAATCAATCAATCTCTCCTTGGAGCTCCCGGGGGCACAGCATTCATTTGTCTCGTGGGTACTTATCACATTGCAATGCAATTACTGTGGACAAGAAACACACTTCATTTATCTCTGTATTCCAGGGCTTTGCACAATACCTGGCACATAAAAAAATATTCAAGAAATGTTTGCCGGAGAAGAAATACTAAAAGTTTGTTGATGGAATGGTAAGCAATTTAACATAAGCATTACAATTTAGAATACGGTATTTGAGTTCACCAGAAGCAAAATACTACTACAAGCTTATGCCAAGTCGACATTCAATTTCAGCCTAAAATAACCCAAGAAGTACTGAAGACCTTCTAACTCTGAAACGGAAGGGAAACTTGGAGACAATCTCGCCCACCCTCTGCTATCCGGATTGGGAAACAGAGCTCATTCCAGGCTTGATGACTAGTGAGGGGCAGCACAGAATTCTACCCAGGCCTCCTGACCGCAAGGGTACACCTATCTCCATTTCACTCTGCTGTCTCTCTAGGTGCAGATCTTGTCTAGTTTACTATTATCATTTGAGATGAAATTCCATGGTCTAGTCTCAAATAAATGTTTTACCCACTTTGGCACAGAAGCAAAAAACAAACCAAACCAAAACTAGATTGTTTTGAGAAAACCGTTAGCATGGTGGAACCCACCTGTGTTTATAAAGGTCCCTGGAGAATTAATGGGCGCTGACTATCTGAAAATTTAGTTTAAAAAAATACAAATTTAGAAGAAAAATCCTTGCTGTTGTGTTATTTTTAAAAAATCACCCTTAACACGATGGAAGTTATTTGCTTTCAAGGGAGAAGCCAGTTATTCCACCATAAAACAAGGCCCTGTCCACAACAATCTCATACCAATTGGGTTTTCTCTGTGGAACATTATTAAAATGTTAAAAGAGAAATGAATGGCAGAAATTTAGAGTGGACTTTAGTTACCCAAAGTCAATGGAATCACCTCAATTTTGTATCTTTAAAATTACTCATCATGAGATTTTATTGTCTACATCCAGATAAATAGAAACTGGGAGAGTATATCAAACTTGTAGAAATAAAATAAAATGTAAGGAAACTTAGTATTGTTTAGAAAAAGGATATCTAGCTAACCATGTTAGATCATACATTCCAACACCACACAATAATATTAAAAGTTGAATATTTTTTAAAAAATGGTTTGCAGCACTGAAAATGAATTTTATACAATTGGTGTTATTACACAGGTAAGTATATAGATGAATGGTCAGAGGGAAATTTGAGAGATAATAATGATCAGCTTCTAATTTAGCCTCAGTGTTGTTAATAATAAAATACTTATGTATGAATTATATATGCTGGATTTTTAGCCCCAACCTGTATCTGCCACCAACGGGCGTATGCTCAGTGAATAAGAATTAATGTTCATATCAGCTCAGGAAAGCATAATCAGGAGGAGAAAACTGCCCCAGGATGATGTTTGCTACAGACACAATGTGTGCTTTCTCTTCACTGCTATTTTGAGAAATAAGCCACAGTACTGTTCTCCTCCATGAAATTGTACACCTAAGTTACTGCATTTATTAAGCATCCATATGGGAGAAAAGAGGTAAAAGCGTTCATTATTTGAAATCGATACTAACGTAGAAAATGTCAAAAAACTACAGAAGAATTTTATGTATAAATATAAACTTAGGATATTGAAAAGAAGGGGGAATGTAACTGATCCAGACAAAAGAACAATTTGAAAATGTAAGGCCTTGGACTCAGATAAACACATTTCTAAAACTTAGAAAACAGAAACCCTGAAAGAGGATTATTTTGAGAATCTGAAAATTTATTATGCATTTGCAATATATTTTGGTCCTAAAAACAAAAACAAAAAAAGAGAGAGATACAAATACTTAGGTAGGTTTGCACAGAAAGAGATAAAACTGAAATAATCTTAACTAATAAAAGTGTAATATTAAAATTAACCGTTTCTTTGGGACGCCTAAGCCACGCCCACCAGCCAATCAGAGTGACTATGCAAATTAGCCTAGCCAAGATGGTGGAGGCCGCAGCCTGGGTGTGCAGCTTCTCTGGGGCTGCGGCCTTCACCATCTTGGGAGCCTCCATCCTGGGAAGGCATCCCACGCCCTGAGCCGGTCGATGCCTTCCCAGGCAGAAGCCTCCAGGGGTGGAACCAGCCGGCCGGCCCTGGGAGGCCATTGGGTGGCCAGGGGCACAGGCAGGGAGGCCTGAAACCTCCCTGCATGTGCCACGGCCACCCAGTTGCTTCCCAGGCGGATGGCCCAGAGGGTCAGTGGGAGCTGTGGCCAGGATGAAAACTGCCCTCAGGCCCTCACCCAGGCTTGCCACACCCCCTGGGGTGAGGGTTCCCACTGGGGAGCTTGGCCAGCCTGCAAATGGACATCGGCCCCTCACCCAGGCTGGCCAGGCACACCAGCAGGTGGACATCCCCAGAGGGGTCCCAGACTGGGAGAGGGCACAGGCCAGGCTGAGGTACTCCCCGCCCCAATGCACAAATTTTTGTGCACCGGGCCCCTAGTAGATCTTTATAAGACCCAAAGAATACATTCATTACTACCTCAGAAATAAAAGGGAGAAAGAACTAGAAAACAGATTAGAATGTAGAAACTGAGTAATGAGCAGAATGAAAGCCAATTACAAGGGTTGACATGTATGATCACAGCCCAAAAGAACTGAGAGGGCATGAAAGGAAAATTACTCAGTTGTCTCCATCCATGCAAGTTTAATAGAAACACTAGGAAGAAAGGAAAGCTGTATCTTAAATATTATATCTTTTGATTACCAACTCCTATTTGATAAGTGGCTAAATGAAGCAATAAATTACTAACCACCAGGGAAGAATGAAAACAGGCCCATAAAAACTTCTGAAAGGCAAAACCCCAAAGAGTCAACAACATGAACTAGGGGATAAATAAAACCTCCCCTGATTTGTGAATTCCCAAACTAAAGCCTTTGCTTGCTGGAATTATTTTTTTAAGATTTTGACAATTATCAACGAATTTATTGAAAGTCTGAGTTCATTCTGCAAATAGATTCTTGATCATTGTCTAAATGATTAAAGCCATTCTAAAAATGACACATCTATTTTTTTGTGGAGATAATAAAAAAGGAACAGTGTTCTTTCTCCTTAAAGAGAGAAATCTGGAATGGAAAGTTTGCTAAGTCATCACCATGGTCCCTTTCAGCAGGATTTTAGAATTTTCCAGAAATCTTAAATCCAATACAAAATAAGCCTTATATCTTATCATGTGTACAAGATACTATAAAGTACAGATTTATGTTCACACACTTTTATCATATAAACAAACCAACTTTAAGGTCTTTAGAACAGAATAGCTTTTATAAAACATCCCTTTTAACAAAAATGCAGTTTTCAATAGGCCCTATTTAGAATGGTTTTAGTTATTATATATTATTGTGCCAGAGAAATGCTTTTAGAAACAATATTTTACTCATGACCGTTTTAGTTAAGTTGTAACAGGTACATGAAAATCAAAGACACATTACTCAATTTCTGCTACGTCTTCCAGAAACAAACTGAGTTGATGGCCTTTAGAAATCCAGGGAGTAAAGCCCAAACAAGATAAACCTAATGAATATCAGTCCAAAAATGATTGCCAAGGACAGAAAATATTATTACTGAAACTCAGAGATTCAATAAACTCACATGAATTTACTGCAAAGCCTTGTTCTGGACCCAGCAATATATTTGATTTATTTAGAACATCAGTTGCAAAGCTGTTTTTAAACACTATCAACTCTTATTTTCCTCTTGGAAAAGGAAATGTTGAATAAATTAAATTTAGAATCTCTTATGAATCAGACACATAGCATTTATGGTTTAGAAAACAGAAGTCATGTTCTGCTGAAATAATTTTCAAATGAGAAATACACACTAAACTGTATGTATACTCAGAAAATTGTGTCCCACAACAATCACCTCAAATCCCATCCATTGCTGCGAATGCCACCTTAAGGCAGTGTCTTGGACTTAGGCATCTAGGTACAATACGGGAAATTTGTTCAAAATGCAGAAACCTCGAGGCCTGGGGTGGGGACTGCAAAGGTGACCAGAACTCATCAGCTCTCATGCAAAAGGAATGGAGAATTAATGCATAGACAATAAAGAAGGTGCACTGAACATTTACAGATCTTTGATGTGTTACTGCATTCGAATTCCCTGCATTATTTCAGACCCAACTGCAAGGTCATTCTCTAATGAAGGATGCCACGTTTTTCTGCCAATATTCATAGTAAAGGCATTTCAAGCAATTTTTAACCTGGAGGTTCAAGAATCTGAAAATGGGTTGCAAAGATATTATTACAAAAAGTTTGGAAGATGTCACCAGGGTGATCTGTCCCCCATCCTGTAGCGAGGAAAATGAAGCACAGAGCGGTCACGCATGTTACCTCAGGGCAGAAGACAATCAGAGTCAGAGCCCAAGCCTTCAGGGTTCTCTTAAGTCATCAAAGTACTTGATTTTGTGTGTGTGTGTGTGTATGTGTGTGTGTGGTTTTTGTTGTTGTTGTTTTTTTTTTACTCAGAATAAGCATATGGAATTAATTTCAAACATATTTTAGGGGCAATATACTGGGAAGTGCTATTCAAAAGATAAATTGCTTTGTAGAGACAGAAGAGAAATTGTACTTTTTATGGTTTCCACTATAGAATAGATATTGGCCCATTTAACAAGGAAGCACACTGAGGGCGAGAGTTTATAAGCTTCGTAAGATCATTTTCTGGAGCTTGAGTACATGGTTAATACACAATGAGTTCAATTTATTCTGTTTAGTCTCAAAATCACAACTATTAAATCTTTAATAAAATATAAAGGTACTCAATTTATTTTTCAAAGTAGTGTATATTACCCACCAAATTTTCCTTCTTTCAAAAAAATACTTTGTGGTTTGCTATTTTCAAAATATAATAGCCACATGGTAGATACTACAAGAAGGTATAAAAATACACACTTAAGAATACATATTGTAATATTAGAAACTTTTCATTCAGTTTATATAATCATAATTATTATGCATGTATGCTAAAATATAATTTTGAATACATAAGTCCATTTATAAACTTATAAACAAAACTTCCTTAATGTATTGAATTTTTTTATTGTTGTTCTCTATTGTTTAAGACTCTCATTCTCATTCATCACTTTTCTCTATTGAGACTATTTCCTACCAATGGAGAATTCCTTACCCTAGAAGCTAGTAGTGACATGCTGACAGAACACCATTCACTATTTGCTGAATTAACATTTAAATTGAATTACTATAGCTCATTGTCATCCAAATCTTGTTCTCCCCTTATAAATTAGCTCAGAATGTTAGTTGATTCTCTTTAATGGTGGGGATTGTCATGTTTTTTAAATATTCCTACCATTTCCTGATGGTGGTATTATAAAGATAGGCCTCATTCTTTTAAGACTGATATGAGATAAAGAACATTATGGTATTTTACTGTTACTGATTTTCCTCAGAGGACTGCTAGCTTTTCTATGCTGTGTTCCTATTTTTTTTTAACCTTAAGATTAACTGTAACTTAATATTTGGAAGATTTATAATACACTAGAGGCCCAGTGCTCAAAATTCATGCACGGGTAGGATCCCTGGGTCAGGCTGGTGATGAGGGCCAATCTGTGGGGTGACCAGAGGGGCGATGGCGAGGGGGAGGGAGGAGGGCTGCTCATACCTGCCTTGGCTGGCCTAGGCCTCCGGGTTGGAGGCAGCTCCTGTGTTGAAGCATCTGACCCCTGGTGGTCAGTGCACATCATAACGACTGGTCATTCTGCTGGTGGTTCCACCATTTGGTCAATTTGCATATTAGGCTTTTATTATATAGGATCAGGACATGTTCTGGGTATCCACGAGGAGTTAATTCCCGACCCCCATGGATACCAAAATTCATTGATGCTCAAGTCCCTTATATAAATGAGAGCAGTTGCACATAACCTACACACATCCTTCTGCCTACTTTGTCGTCTGTAAAATGCTTGTAATACCTAATACAGTACTATGTAAATAGTTGTTATACTGAGGCATTCAGGGATCAACTTTCTGGAATTTTTTTTCAAATATTTGCAGTCTGATATTGGTTGAATCCTGGAATTCAGAATTCCTTATAGCCAACTGTATTGGAAATACCCTTATTTAGATTATTAATAACTTGTAATTAACTCAAAGAAAACTTTTCATATCCAATAAGCTGAAGAAAAGTGTTAACTGGAAAAATTATTTACATAAATGTTTTTATTTTTTTAAATATATTTTTATTGATTTTTTACAGAGAGGGAGAGGGATAGAGTTAGAAACATTGATGAGAGACATTGATCAACTGCCTCCTGCACAACCCCCACTGGGGATGTGCCCACAACCAAGGTATATGCCCTTGACTGGAATTGAACCTGGGACCCTTCAGTACGCAGGCCAACGCTTTATCCACTGAGCCAAACTGGTTAGGGCAAACGTTTGTTTTTAAAATGCCTTTCAGCATGGTGGTGGCTTCTTTGAGTGTCTGTTTCACTGCACAGTTTCAGTGTCCCATAAAGTAGCTTAGCTCCAGTGAAAAGACCTGGTTGATGAGAAACTGCAAACACCTCAGCTTTCCCATTTCCACTTTGTTCCTTTTGTTCCGTGACACTTTCAGTACCTGCACAGGGCTCCTTCCTGTCTCTGCTATTTTAAAAAGCACAGGCACAGCCCTAGCTGGTTTAGCTCAGTGGATAGGGCACCTGCTTGCGGACTGAAGGGTCTCAGTGTCGATTCTGGTCAAGGGCACATGCCTTCTAGTTGCGGGCTGGATCCCGAGTAGAGGGTGTGCAGGAGGCAGCTGATAAATGATGCTCTCATCATTGATGTTTCTCACTTTCTCTCTCCCTCTGAAATCAATATATATTAAAACCAAAACAGTATAGACACAGCCTTTGGTACAAAATGTCTTTTCTTGGGCCTGACATACATAGAAAATAAGAGAAAATCACTCCTACAACTGGATGCCTAAAAAAACAAAAATTCAGATTTTTCCCCTCCTTCTGGCTCCTTTTCAGTTAAAGGAGAGGCAATAAGCCAACAGGCACGTGAGACAGTAAATGGGAACTGACATACACAAGCGATAAACCCCGACCTTGTTCCTGACAATCGATACACTGGGATGGGCTAGGTTTTACACTATAAAAGATCAGAGAATATTAGAATTCGAGCTGTAAGCAACCTTAGGGGCCATCAAATTTTCAGAACCTTTTGATTTTCAAAATAATTCAGGACTTGACCAAAACGTTTGTTTTTGATGGATTAAGGTTCAGTTTTGACCAAGTATATCGCAGGGAATTTAATGGAGGATGGTCACAGGAGGGTTTACAAATGCAATCCTGTGAACTGTTCCTCCCTCACTTGGGAGGACTGAGGGTCGGTTCCCAGCTGCAGGGCGTAGTCCATGTAGGCCCCCCACGCAGCGGTCAGCGCTCAGGGCGCTGCCTCCAGCCTCTGCCGGAAAGGCACCCACTCTGTTCTCATGAGCTTGCGGCCAGGTGCTCACTAGTGTCAACCACCCTCACAGTCTTCTGATGAATCAGCAGGAGCTCCGGTTTTGCTCCATGCAGGCCCTTCACATGTGGTTCTCCAGTGTGGGTCTAGGGGAGTTTTGGCAGATTAAGGAGCGGGCAGGAATTCGTTCTCCTTTTCCTCATCCAGAGGGAAACTGGGACACCGGTGGATTCTGAAGTAGGCATAGGGGAAATGGATCCACCCCCGGCCCCCTCCTTGGAGCACAGCAACCACGTGGGAAGCAGGTGGCAAAGGTTCCCGGCCCCTTTCCGATCACATTCACCCCGGAGACACCTGTGGCAGGTGGTCTGACTCCATTCTGGGCGCCAAATCACACACCACAGTGGCCAGGGGCAGTGCACCCCAGGAAAGCAGGTGATGGAGCAAGGGCGCGGCGGTGGCCAAGTGCTCTGTCCTGACCAGGAGGACACCTAGCGGACAGCCTAGAGCCCATCCTGACCCAGAGGACACCCAGGGTGCTGGAAACTATTTTCACCAAGCTTGGTTGCTCTGAAAGGTCAGAGCTATGCACTCATTAAGTTGAATCATCGTTAGTTACAGCAAACCCCCCACCTGTTAATTACATGTAAATTCTTGCTGCCTATTTGTTGTTGGAATTTCCTGCCCTAAAGATATGGTTGTTTTCCCATTGCCTTAATGAAAGCTTTGAGCAGGGCC
>PVJC01005718.1:10997-40915 GCA_004026665.1 Murina feae
CGGGGACACCGAGGGGACAGCCTAGAGCCCCGTCCTGACCCGGGCGCGCGGAAAGCACCCAGCACCCCGCTTCCTGGGCCGAGTCCCCGGAGCCCGTCGCTCCCCTCCACCCCCCGCACCTGTTGGACAGCCTCCCCGAGAGCCTCTGGCCCAAGTGCTCTGGACGCCGTCCACGGACACTGTCCACGGGCAGCCAGAGGCCAGGGGATGCGCGGGCGGCCGTCATGCCGCAGAGCGGGAGCCCCACGAGCGGGCACCCGGGGCCGGGCCTGGCGGGGGTCGGGCACGCCGAGTGCGGCGCCCGCCACCACGGCCGCGCGGCCGCTGCCAAGCCCGGGCCCCGCGCCGGCAAAAGGGGCTCCGCGCGGCCGGACGGGCAGCTCGCAGACGGCGAGCCGCGCGCGCAGCGGCCGCCCCCCCGGGGCCGCCCCGCCGCCCTCCCGCCCCCGCCGGGCCCCGGCCCCGAGCCCCGCGGGCGCCCGCCGTCCCCGACCCCGCGGCCCGGCGCGATGGAGCCCGCGCGCCACGCCGACGTCCGGAAGAAGATGGCGGCCGCCCTGGCGGCGGCGGCGGCCTCGCAAGCGCCGCTGACGCCACTGGAGCGCGCCGGGCGGCGGGCGGCGGAGGGCGGCGGCGGCCCGGGCCCGGGCGAGGGGCGGGGCGAGGCGGCGCGGGGGCCGGCCGGGGGCGGGGGCGGCGGCCGCGCGGGCTCCTGGCGGGAGGCGGCGGGGCGGGTGTGCGCGCGGAACATGGCGGGCGTCGGCGACGCGGTGCCGGCGGCGGCGGGCGGCCGTGGCGGCGCGGGCGGCCCCGAGCGGGACGGCGGCGGGGCGGCGGAGCAGCCGGGCGGCGGGCACGGGCCCCCGCCGGCGCCGCAGCGCACGGAGACGCTGGGCTTCTACGAGAGCGACCGGCGGCGGGAGCGGCGGCGCGGCCGCGCAGGTGAGCGGGCGGCGGGCGGCGGGCGGCGGGCGGGCGGCGGGCGGGCGGCGCTAGGCCGCGGCGAGGGCTCCGGGGCGGAGGGCGCGCGGCCGGGGCTCCCGGGGCGGCTGACAGCTGCCGGCGGGTCGGCGCCGCGCCCGCAGGTGAGTCCGCGCGGGGGCTGCCGCCCGGCCGGCGGGTCGGCGCGCAGCTCCCGGTCCCGGGGCCCCGGCTGCCGGGGTCCCGCCGCCAAGGTGACTCCCGTCGCGGTTTCCGCGAACCTGAGTCCCGAAACCTGTGACCGCGTCTCCCGCCGCCGCCCCGTGGCCGTGGCCGTGCAGCTCGGTTCTTGCGCCCAGAACAGAAATCGTTCGCGCTCTTCAGATGTCACCTGTGAACTTTTCTCAAACAGAAACTTATGTCGCGTAAAGCAAAAAAAAAAAAAAAAAAGAAAGAAAGAAAAAGGCTGCCGAAGCGAAGATGCACTTGCGAACCCTGCTGTCAAGGACGGGACTTAGCATATTGTTGTGACTTCCCTGGGCTGTCGGGGTTTATTTTGGTTTTCCGAGCATGTCTTTGAAAACTGCATTTGCATGCATGTTGCTGTTGCATAGTAGCCTTAAAAGAAAAAGGGGGGAAAAAACGCACACACACATAAGGTTTTTGAGATGTATGTTTCATTGAATGTAGAGGGGTCACCACCTAGTAATTCTTACATAAGTCTGAGTGTTGAACAGCAACCAGACCAGAACTCCGTTAAATTGCTTCCCCCCAAAGTAGTGTCTGGTGCACAGTGAGGGCTTTATGAGCCGTTATTTTCTGCAGTTCGTACCAATACATGTTTAAGTCATCAGGCTTACGCATTGATTGTGTGTGGGGGGGGTATTGACAATGTAGGCGGATCAGGGGAGGTCCTGATGGGTTTGTTAACTTGCTGGGGGCATAGGTTAGACTTTGAAGAGGCCCAGGTCTTTGAAAAATTAAGTACAGACTGTCCCCTGTTGAGTCCTTTTCAATTAACCACTTAAAAGTTCTCGACTCTCTTTTGTTTAGTCGTCAAACATTTGCTTGCAGGATTGGCGGGTCTAAGTAAGACAGCGTATTAACTCTCTCAGCTGTCTGTTTCCTTACTTAGACTTGACTATTGAAAAGTACTCTGGGCCCTGGTTAGAGTACCCTGGGTACTCATTTGGTTAGAGCCTCACCCCTATATGCCAAGGTTGCAGGTTCGATCCTGGGAAAGGGCACATGGAAGAATCAACCAATGAAGCATAAAATAAGTGAAACAACAGATGGATGTTTCTCTCTCTTTCTCTCTCAATAAATAAATTTAAAAAAGAAAGCATTCTGATGCCAATAGAAATAACTTAGCCAGGTGTCACTGTAATTTCTTTTTAAAAAATATATTTTATTGACTTTTTACAGAGAGGAAAGGGAGAGGGACAGAGTTAGAAACATCGATGGGAGAGAAACATCGATCAGCTGCCTCCTGTACACCTCCCACTAGGGATGTGCCCGCAACCAAGGTACATGCCCTTGACCGGAATCGAACCCGGGACCCTCAGTCCACAGGCTGATGCTCCATACACCGAGCCAAACCGGCCAGGGCTGTAATTTCTTGAAAATATTTGTGAGTTGCAGGAAAGCCAGTATTATAGAAGCCTTTTTTAAATGGTTGTTTCTTTGCATGCACAGAAAATGCAGTTGTCAGGAACCTTTTGATGAGCCAGATGTTGGGCCCTTGGGGAAACCCCGAACACCCCTCCCCTGGCCCTTCCTGGGTGGGTCTGGGTGCCTGTGACTCTCACAGGCTTCATCACACCACACACTGATCCTTCATTAACATGGGTCGCTGAGCAGGGTTTCCTTAAGCAGGCTTGAAGCTGGGCTTTTAATCCATTGTTGCAAAAAGCCGTTATGAGGGAACAGGCCCAGCTTCAGTCGGTGGGGTGGTCCTCCTTGTTTCCCCAGTTCCCTCACTTATGTGTGAGGAGAGGTGACAGAGGCAGCACTTGGGGATCGGGACTTTGGTGCGAACCCCAGGAATTCCTCAGCTGGAGTCACCAGCCGGTGCTGGTTCATCGGGGCCCCCCCGTGGGCCCCTTATTCTTCCTACCATGCTTGTCTTTGCTTTGCCTGTCACACAGCTCTTGCCACTGCAGGTGCCCACCCTCTAACTCAGGTGCCTCGTTGGTCGGAGACATCCCCCCTGGAGATGAGAATCCTTCCGGCATCCTTAACCGCCCAGGCTGCACATGGCCTCTGCATTCACCCCGACCCTCCAGCATTGCTCCCTTCCACTGCTGGGTAACCTTTCCTTGACTTCTGTCCAGAATTAGAAAATGCTCGAGGGGCTGGCTCGGGCCACTTGCAGCCTTTGAGCGGCACCACCTAGCTCCCGTGCGAAGCATTTCCCCCAGAATCGGCAGTCTTCCCAGACGAGGGGCTTGCGCGGAAGGTGGTGCTTACTTATTTTTTATGTTCTGGGGCTGTCTCTGATTCCCTAGCGCCCTCTCCCCAAACTAGAGCAGCTTTGTCTTTCCTTTGATGTCTTTTTTAAAAATATATATATTTTATTGATTTTTTTACAGAGAGGAAGGGAGAGGGATAGAGAGTCAGAAACATCGACGAGAGAGAAACATCGATTAGCTGCCTCTTGCACACCCCCCACTGGGGATATGCCCGCAACCAGGGCACATGCCCTTGACTGGAATCGAACCCAGGACCTTTCAGTCTGCAAGCCGACGCTCTATCCACTGAGCCAAACCGGTTAAGGGCTTCTTTGGTGTCTTGACCATCAGTGAGTTGCAAAGTCCGCTTTAGCCTGTCTCCCAAGGAATTAGGGCTCTTGTAAATGAAGATGCTCGTTGGCCTGTCCTAAGACCCTAGGACTCCATAAATGAATATACAGATTAGGTGCTTATCCAGACACCCCCTGTCAGAGGGAAACGGTGCCGAACATGGTGTTTGGTATTTATTTTTTTTAAATACCTGTCCTTATTAATGTATGCATATAGAAGATAAATATGAATATTAGTGCGTATACACAGCGGTGTATACCTACACGTGTATCTACCTTAAGCCTATGCTTTGTTTTTGTTTGTCTTTTCGAGCTCTCTTCATCACTTGATTCTCTGAACTTCCTTTTTAGCTTCTGTGTTGCCTAGCATTGGACTGAAACTTATACCTTAATAGTTACACCCTAACTTAGGTAGAAGTTGATATCCCACTTCTCATTCCTGTTTTCATGCTCTCAGAGTGATCATTGGGCATTCATGCCACAGGGCCTTATGTGGTCGCCGGCCTTGGACTCCGGGTATAACGGTCTTCAGAAACTGCACATTCATCTCATCTGCCTTGTTTTCTTCCTCTCTTACAAAGAATGCCAACTGCTGTTGTCCTTTTTGGAAAAACATTTATTTAACTGCCTAATTGAATGACAAAAAGAGGAAGTAATATACAAGTGAAAAAAGTCCTTTTTCCTACCTGATAGGGACAAGACCTCCTTATAAACAAGAGGCAGGTTCTGTCACCAGCAGAGCTATAACAAGTAGACTGAACATAGTTATACAGGTAGCGGTTAGAAATAAGGAGTGTGAGGGGAAATTCTTTTATGGCCTGGAACTTCACTGTCGTCCTTTTTAACCCAAGACCAGGTAATAAGTACATCTTTCCATGGTTTTGTGCTTGTTCCCCACTGGACTCATCTGTAAAAGTTCGACATGGGAGTTTCTGCGTGGCCACATTCGCACTCAGGCATCTAGGTCTAGCAAGTCAACCTTGGACTCAGAATTAGGCAATCTGTTCTTGGCTCAGTTCTGTTGTTGAATTGCCTTGTAGACTCTAGGCTTGCCTAATGCATTTGGCTATGTTTCATCACTCCACGGCTGAACAGGATCTGAAGTCTCTCCATTGGCTGCATGGAGACTTAACAGCAGAAGACCTGGTGTAAAATAAGTATAACACCTAGTGGTGAGGAAGAAGCAGTACCTGTATGATGCAGGTGTTGGAGTTTGTGTAGGGGTGGGTATTGCTTATAGCACAAGAGCCTGAAGGAAGGGGTGGGGAGGCAGTATTGTTTCTGATGGTAGCAGTACTGTGGGGCCATTCTTTCCCCTCTTAAAATGGCAGCCCCACTTCTGCTTAAGCTTGTTACCATCTGTTTTGCTTCTCTTCTGTGCCTTTACCCAATATAGACTTCTAGGCAGGAAAAAGGACTAAAACCCAGAAAACCAGTTGATCTTTTTTAGCAACTCCCACGAAAGGTTTTGAGTGGGCCAGAGGTTTTTTTCTTTCTGTTCATATTTCCTGTGCCTTATATTTTATGTAATTAAAAACTTAAGCTCTTCTTATAAATAATATTTTTATTTAACCAGTTCTCATCTTCCATAGAATATCTTACATAGTGTCTCTGTGGCCCCGGACTCACCCTAATGGATGATTAAAGGCTGATTCTGAAATTATGCTCCAGAATCAATGCTTGGTTTCTCATTTACAAAGAAAAAATGAGAGCAACTATAAAACTGGCTGGGAAATTACTTGGAGTAACCACAACCCTGATACACATGAGATAAAATTAACTTTTCTGACAAACTATGGCTCTGCTTTGAAACTCTCTCTGGCTCCCCGAGTACATGTAAACTAAACGAGCGAGCAGTGAGAAGTTTTTCATTTGGTCTTTGACCAGGTCACTATCTTGGCTTTTTAAAATGTTTAATTTCAGCCCTTGCAGCTCATCTGTGGCCCAGTTTGGGGAATGCTTTCATAAAAGAGGTCTTTGGAAAGACTATATAGCATTGAATGTCAGAATAATGATATAAATCTATGAATATTCTACCTCTTTCTTCGCGCAATACAAACAGAGGGTTTAAAACTCGAATGGTACCTTTACAGCATTTGACTTCAGAAGGCAGAATTGCTCTTGTGTTGACTCCTGGTTTGCCTTATACAAGAGCGTGCCTCTATTTTGTGTAATAAACTTACATTTAATATTTTAGTGTAATCTTAGTAAAGTTCATTTAAGTTTTACATTATTTAAGACTGTGGAAAGTTGAATGTTTCATAATATTTTCCTAACAGTTAACCAGTATTACTTTCCAATTTTTTAATGGTCAGTGCTATTTTAAGAAAGATATATTTAGACATACTACTGAACATATAAATATATGTGATTACTCATTACTTTTAATTAATACTTTCCTATCCTGGCTTACTTCTAAAATAAGCTATCTCAGTATATCTACTGAGTAAATATTAAAAGATAATATTTCTTTTAGGGAGGAGGAAGAAGCAATGTTTTCTATACTTTTTCTCTAAGATACTGGATCATAGAGCATTTCTGTGGTAGGTGATGAATATTGATTAAAAACACTCTGGACAAATTGAAATGGATTTATGATTGGTATTATCTTCCTTACATCAAACATTGACAATTGACAAACTTATTTCTTCCACGTAGAAGAACTTGTTTGTATTTTACAATTAAATAGTAAAATACTTCTATTTTGAAGAGACTTACTGCATATTTCTTCACGGTGAGAATTAGATAAATGAACTAAAGTTGGTTGACATCTAAAAAGTGAAGTTAGTGTTCAGAATATAAAGTTACTATTTTACTTTGAAAAAGAATTTGCTCTTAAACTATAAAGGCAGGTGTTGAGTACAACAGATGAGAGGGACCCTTTTGCTCAGAAGAAGTGAAATGCCATTACAGTGTGGGAAAAGGTACACTAGCTAGGAGGATTCTTGAGGAGTGGTGCCCACAGGTGAAAGAACAGTCTTCCTACGCAGTTAGTCAGGCAGCTATGGCCAGGAGCACAGGACAGGTGAGTGCAGGCAAGCCTGTAGAATGCTAACAATGTATAAAAAACAAAATAAAACAGAAATACTGTAACAGAGCTACACTTTGAAATGGAAGATTCAGTAACATCCTGTAAGTAGGTCCAGGCCAGGGATAGGTGGGCTTGGGCCTGACAAAGCAGCAAGCGGGGCTAACACACTCCTCTTCCTCAGTATGAGACACAGGGCTCTTTCCAGCGGTCAAAGCCAGAGTAGTACCAGGTTATCTTCTCTTCTAAGATTGTCAGGTGATGGATAGTAATTATGGTCTAGAGTAGAGAGCTCGCTGGGCTTGCAATGCAAAGCCCTAGGTTTTGTTCCCAGCGTTCTCCTTAACTTTTCAGTGACTTTGGACCAGTTTCTTTGAGCCTCAGTTTCTCGGTTTACACAATGTGTGCACCAGTTACCTGCCCTCTTCAGCTCTCAGAACGGTGAGGATTGTATGAAGCAGTCTCTGCAAGATCTTCATAAACTGTCTCTCGCCATAGAGGGAGGATCCTAATCCTTACACGGGGCCAGTTCTCCAGGACGGCGGGAGAAGGAAGTGTGATAAAGCTTTTGGAATCCTTTGCCCTGTGAAATGTGGTTCTTTTGTTCGTATTGCTTTACAGGTATCTTGTAAAACAACTCCCCAGCCCATTAGTATGATGTGAATTGTACACAAACACTACCCTTGGATTCAGAACCGCCTGGATTCTGGACACTGGGAAGATTCAGATACGTGGTACCTGCTTTCAGAAAGCTCTGGGCTGCCAAGGAGCCAGCAAGTTAGCAGTGTAACTTAGAAGCAAACCCACGGCTGCCGGGACACAGAAAAGGAAGGAAGTCTCAGTTTTCCAGAAAGCACCGTGGCCTGTTTACAAAAGCACTTAAGACAACGGTAGTCAAAATAATCCAGTGCCAAAAAGCCCTCGCTTTCAGGATAGACTGATTTTGAATTCTGGCTCCTCCACTTATTCCTGTGTGGTGTTGGAGGCGTCCTTAACCTGTCTGTGCCTTGGTTTCTTCATCTACAAAACGGATATCATAGTAGAGCCTGTCTCATAATTTTAAGAGCTATGCACTCAAAACATATCTTTATCATTTGCTTTTTAAGAGCTTACTTTAAAATTCCCCATTGTGGACTGTAAGAAACAGTTTATAACTAAAATTCTTGCATTTCTGGAGGTGGAATCCTGACAACACTTTTCTTATTTATAATATAGTGAAAACACTTTCATAGGTTTATATTGTAAAACTGCTTTACAGAAAAGTGGTTACGTAGGTCATGCAGTTGTGAAATATACTTGTTTGTCAGATTACCTTTTATCCATGGAAACAGGATTGCAGAAGTAGCATCAGTAAACATTAGGTAACCACCAGCTAGAATTGGTTCATGGACAGATCTTGTGATGTTAATAGTAAGTAGTTCAAGACATTGTGTCATGCTTTGTGATTCTCATGTGCTTTCACATAAGCCCTCAGCCTGTCGTGGAAGGTGGGCGGTGGCAGGTGTAAATGCTCTCAGCTTCAGGTTCTGCTCTGTGAAGCGGAGCTCTGAGGCTTGAGAAGGGTCCCAGGACAAATGTGCGCCAGAGCTGGTGCCAGGACCCTTCCTCTGGTGGTTCTTGGGGATCATAACAAAATGCTGCTTCTGTAAAGGCTCAGGCAGCTGCCGTCATCAGGGGAAACATCACGTGGAGGAGAATTTCTGAATGAACAAGGGTATAGTGATCTCAGACTTTGAATGTAATTTGCTTTCTTAGATTGAAAATTGTGCGATAGCCCGTTTCTGTATCTCCTTTATGTGGCTGGCATACTGGTGACTTCCCAGTGTCCCTCCCTGCACCTACTGTAGATAAGGCAGCCTCGCCTCCCGCACCCCAGGGCACTCGCTGGCTGTGACTGCGTCATGGCAACTGCCCTTTTAGGGGTGGAGGTTCAGGTACCTGTCAGGTCACCTTGACAGTCACTTAGACACAGAGGAGAAGCTCCTCATCTTCAATGGCTGCTGTGTCCAAAGAGGTGCCAGGAGCTTTCCCTGCCCATTCCCTGCCCCCCCTCCGCCCCCACCTCTTCTCAGAACAGCTCTGTCTTGGTCACTAGCTCTCTTCTTGAGGATCTGGTATCTCTGCCTTTGCCATTTCTGATTTACAGTTTTGTTTCTGTTCTCTGCCACACATCTCTGTGGCTTGCCTTCCTCTTCTCTGATCGACATGTTATTTTAGCAAAGTCTTTGTTGAGCATCTATTACGTGCTATGGCCCGAGGATGCAAAAGTAAGAGAGAAAGCCAGACAGGAAAATGAGTGTAATAGGGCACAGGGAAGCACAGGCAAGGGTGTTGCCATGGGCACCGAGCGGGGGAGGATGGTTCACCTGGCAACTTGAGGGCATCCTCACAGAGCAGGCGTGGCTGTACCTGCTCACCTGTAGAAAACTGGGAAGGAATCTCAGGCCAACAAACAGTGGGAGCCAACTGACATGTTTTCAAGAAATGAAAAGTAGTGTAACTGGAGATTTGTGACCTAGAGAATCAGGGCACACAGGTGGGAGGCACCGCTGAAAAGATAGCCAGGGGCCAAGTTGTAAGGGATCTGGTGTCCTCGCTGAGGTGTGGGACCTTACCTAGAGGTAATGAAGAGCCAGAGAGCTAGCCGCTGAAGGCTGTCCCTGGGGTGTGAGCCTGCTGGTTTGCTGCTAGGCCAAGTCAGGGCTGCAGGGGGGCAGATGGAAGATGGGCACATGTTAGGAAGCTCTCGCGGTAACCTGGAGAGAGGATGAGGACCAGCGAAGCTGGAGTGTGGAAAGGAGGGAAAGTTCAGTGTTTCAGAGCAAGAATCAGCAGGGCTTGGCGAGAGGAGAGAGGCCGAGGCATCATCAGCTTCTAGCGTAGAAACTGCCTGCTGGTGCCATCAGCCAAAGTCGGGCTGTAGGCAGGGGAGTGGGGAAGGTCCTGGCTCCGTTTTGCAGGGACTTCCAGGTGGAGTTGCGCAGGACCGATTGGAAACATGGGTCCAGGCTCAGAAGTCAGAGCTAAAGAAATGGTGACGATAGGACTGAGATGATGGTTAAAACCCCAGACTGTCCCAGGAGCATATGTATAAGGGAAAAGCAAGAGAGAAGGTAACGGAGGACACATCGGAGAAAACCAGCCTGAAAGGATGGCCAGCGTGTTACTGGGACTCACGTTGGGTGTAGTGAATGGAGCGCCCTCCAGCAAACATTTAAGGGTGATGATGAGGAGGAGGAGCCGCCAAAGAGCCGCAGGACACAAAAGTCTGCCACGGGGAGGAGTGGGGACACCCGGGGCAGAGGCTGCTTGGATTTCCCTGACGTGACTCGGCTCACTGGCACGCGGGACAGCGGACAGCGTGTGCAGGTGCCGTCTCCTCTGTTCTCTGTGTCCTGTTGCTCCTCGGTTTTTACATGGAACACCCAGTACTTACCAATATGAGCCAATCAGGACAGTCTTTCTTTCTAATTGGAAATCTGACCGAATGGAGTGTGGGTATAATTTTTGTTCTTTCACCAGTTTTGGCTGTTCTTGTTCGTAGCTCAGAAGCCTTTCTTATTCTCCCCTTCAGACAGCAGGTCTTGTTCTGGTTTTAGCCAGCCCACAACAGATTAGAAAGTTCCTTGCCAAGAGTTTTACTCCACGTGGACCTGGGCATGCCAGGACTTTTAATGGGACGTCTGGTTGTGCATGGCTTCAGCTGTACGCATGCTGAGAGCTGATGCTCAGGATCTTGCTCTGGGCTGGAGCTACCTTTCATGGTATCACTAACTCTTCAAACAGATTACGAATCCAGTATTTAAATGTGTGTGTGTGTAATATTTGGGCGTAGAGGAGGGGGAGGATAACATCTAAATATAAGCAAGCCACCTGACTTGATGCCTAAAGAGTCGGCGGTTAGTTCCCGTGCTGGAGGAAGTAAGCTGTCCTAGGCCCTTGGACATAGTGGGCCTGCCTCTGAGTCTTCCTAGGGGCTTTGCAAGGGTCTTTTTGACTATAACTGCATGCAGACCTTACATAGGATGCAACTCCTTCAGTAGAAAAACAGACCCAAAATCACCTTCTCGAGTTGTAATTTTTGGGGGGATGCCACTACTGCTTTTGGTGAGAGGACCAGAAGGCCAGCTCAGAGCAGAGAGGGCAGTTTGAGACCTTTGGTATCCTGAGTTCTGGCAGGGAGTTGGGCTTCCCCAGGAGCAGGAGTGGGGAAGTGTCCGCGGAGTCAGGGTGCTGAGAGGTTCTGGAGGCAACGGGCCAGGAGGGAGTGTGGTGGGTGGAAATAGCTGAGATCAGGCATTACCAGCTTGGCTTCTTGTCTCTAGTCGGTCAGTTGTAGTTAAGCGGGAAATCCCAGCCTCCCCTGGCCTGACTCTCCTCATTGGAGGCGAGAAGTCTTGGGCTGCGTTAGCTGCGGAGGGACAGAGGAAACGGGTGGCAAATTAAAGAGCCAAGGAAAGGGCGGTCTTTCAGATCTGGTTGAAGTTCTGCTTGGTATGACTTACTGTTGTAGGGGTTTGGTACGAGCCAGCCCCAGATGTGCCTCAGTGATATGCAGATTATTCTGAGCTAAAGGCAACCAAGATAACCAAGATCCTGTGGGCTCAATAGAAACTTCTGCCCCCCTACCTCAACCCCCACCCAACTATCTAGAAGAATTTAAATTAGGGGTCTGGCCCATGATAAGAGTTGCTGCCAGAAGTAACTTTTTACCTGTCTACATGGCAGGGCAAACTCATAATTACTGAACTCGGGCAGCTTCCTTCTGAAGCCCCAAGGTGCCTAACCTGAACCCTAGCTCAGAATGTCATGTATACCCTATTTTCCTTTGGGTCTCTGAACCTCTCATGAATGCGGGGGTTCCCACAGATATGTATGTAATTGAAATTGGTCACTTTCTCTTACTAATCTGCCTCCTGTTTCTTAGATTATTAGACCAGCTGATAGAGCCTGTACCATGTGGAGCATCCTGTGTAAGCCTTCACCTAGCAATTGATGGACACTTTTGCAGGATCTCTGAAGCTGAGGTTACACCAGGGTCCATGTAGTTCAATCCAGGATAGTTCTTGGACTGAAGCAATGCCTGTTAGATGACTTGACTTCCTTTAAAACAAACAAACAAACAAACAACATATATACACTAAGTGGCCAGATTGTTACGACCACCTGATATTTGTAGGAAAAATTAGCTATAATTTTGTGCTGAAGTTGCTAGAGGGCCAGACCATTATAAATAGGGAAGCAGATTGTTTACCATGACAGTAGAAGTGATTTTTTTCTGAAGATATGGGTAAACAATGTGATTTAACAGCCATTGAACGTGGGATACACACACACACAGGCCAGATTATTATGACCACCTGACATTTGTAGGCAAATTAGCTGTACACTGCATCCTATGGGATATGGAAGCCAAAGGCCTGTTCGAACACCTTTACTGTCTTCAGTTACCAAGATAAAACGTCTCCAATATACACAGGAACCCAAGGATTGGACAGTCGAGTATTGAAAAAAAGTCAAGTGGTCCGATGAATCACGTTTCCAGTTGCATCATGCAGGTGGCAGAGTGAGAATTTGGCAGAAACAGCATGAGTATAGGATCTTGGTTGCCTTTAGCTCAGAGTGGGAATTTGGCGGAAACAGCACCCCACATGCATGAGTACAACCCTGCAAGCCGGTGGGGGCAGTGTTATGGTTTGGGGCATGTTTTCCTGGCATGATTTGGGCCCTTTAATTTGTGTGGAACAACGTCTGAATAGCACAACATACCTAAGTATCGTTGCTGATCAAGTTCATCCTGTCATATTGATGGCGTATCCCAATGGAGATGACTTCTTCCTATAAGACAATGTGCCATGCCATGGTGCTCGTATTATGCAGGAGCGGTTTCAGGAACATGAGGGAGACTTTACCTTGCTTAGTTGGCCCCCACAATCACCAGATCTCAATCCAGTTAAGCATTTGTGGGATGAAGTTAAAAGAGCCATCAGGCAGCTGGTTCCACAACCATCAAATCTCACAGAACTGGACAGTGCTATTCATCAGGCATGGTGTCAGATTCCTCGCATCACCTTTAAACATCTCGTGGAGTCAATGCCAAGAAGAATTGCTGCAGTATTGAAGGCAAAAGGTGGCCCAATGAAGTGCTAATGGGGTGGTCATAATAATCTGGCCACTCAGTGTATCCTATCTAATAAAAGAGTAATATGTAAATTGACCATCAGGAGATGGCTGCCCCCATGTGGTCAAAGATGGCCACCACAAGATGGCCAGCAAGGGAGGGCAGTTGGGAGGGACCCAGACCTGCAGGGGAGGACAGTTGAGGGGGGGCCCAAGGGGACCATCCTGGCAGGGGGAGGGCAGTTAGGGGCAATCAGGCCAGCACAGGAGCAGTTAGGCGTTGATCAGGCTGGCAGGGGAGTGGTTGGGGGCAATTGGCAGGCGAAAGGTCGGGAGCCAGCAGTCCTGGATTGTGAAAGGAATATCCGGCTGCCCTCAAGGGGTCCCAGATTGGAAAGGGTGCAGGTTGAGCTGAGGGGCACCACCCCCACTCCCACTCCTACTCCATGCACAAATTTCATGCACTGGGCCTCTAGTATATATATATATATATATATATATATATATATATATATATATATATATATATATAGACTGTGTACTCTTACTTGCCTTCATAGTTCTGTGTAACCTATAAGACATAGGACTGGGCTCTTGCAAAAACACATTTCAGGCTATTCTGGCTCATAGTAATTGTCTCTTCTGTATTCCTGTGGAATTTTCAGTTTGTACCACACAGAGCAGCAGTTTCTCAACAGTATTTGCTAATGATTTATGTATAGTTCAATTTTGGGCACAGAGTTATAGATGACTTTGTTTTACTCTTTCATCATTGTTTTATATATGCATTACCTATGGCCCCAGCTAGCATATAAGTTCCTTGATAAATACTGTTCTTTTGTTTTGTGTCATTTTCTTTTCCTGTAGAGCTTTCATTGTTGAGGTTCCTCAGTGCTGAACTAACAAGAGGGTACTTCCTTGAACATAATGAGGCCAAGTACACAGAAAGAAGAGAAAGAGTGTACACTTGTATGCGAATACCAAGAGAATTGGAAAAGGTACCTTTTTTTTTCTATTACCAGACATCATTTTGAGAGTTATGTCAATGTGCTAATCATACAAAAAAAAATAGTGAACAGTTTGAGTTGAGTTTTTAAATATTTGGAAATAATTAAATATATTGGGGGAGTAGGAAAAAGGAAGAGGCTTTAAAGAGTACATTTTTAGTGTGAGATCTAATGATTCTTAACTTTGTTTCTTAGTAAACTTATCCTATTTCCATGTGTGTCCCATCCAAATAACCTTTTCCAAGGAATTAATCTCCACTTATTTTTTTAGTCCTCTTCAGTTTTGTTTTATTAGAAGCAGTTCTTTTTTCCATTCAGCATAATAAATTATTTAATGTCAGCCTTTTTTAAGGTTTTAGTTTCTCAGAAAGCCTTCATATTTAAAACGTAAATTATAGTCTCTTCAAGAAAAAGATGGTTCATTTTGCCTTCATCACAGAGAATATCACATCACAGGTTGGCATAGTTACGACAGCTCCGTGTCTACACACACCATGGTCCCTTGATTGTGTCTCAGTCTGTTTAGACCAGTCAGATGTGGCAGGAAACCACTCTCCTCTACATTGCTAGAGTTGGTGACTCTGAGCACTTCCATATTTCTTGCTAGAAAGAAAGAAGAAATAATCAACTTTAGCTATATTGAAACATTTTCATCGTTTTATAGTAACACTAGAGGCCCAGTGCACGAAATTTGTGCACAGGTAGGGTCCCTAGTGGCTGTCAACTGCCGGCCGGGCCTTCCTTCATTCTGCACCACCCCCTGGTGATCAGCGCACATCATAACAAGCGATTGAACTCCAGGTCAGTTGAACTCTGGAGGGGACACTTTGCATATTAGGCTTTTATATATACAGATACAACTTAAAATATTTCAGTCACTTCCTTAGAACCACATTTTCTGTTCCAGTGGCTGTCAAAAGAGTGTTATTGGTTTGCTTTATCACATATTATAATGGCAAGACAGTGAGAAGACAGTGAGAAGGAGGATCAGCTAGTTTGGCTGATGCCCTTTTTTTTTTTGGTTATTTGATGATGCTCTTTTTTTTTAAATGACTGTCCATCATTTGGGTAAAAGGATGAGTCAGGATTAGAGTGACAACTTAAGACATATTGCTTCATCTAGGTTCTTGGTGGCATGTCGCTTGCTGAAGTTTTAGGAAGTTCCCTGTCGTGGGGGATTGGAGAGCTGGGGGACCAGCAAAGACTCTGGCAGAGAACACACATGACAGTGCAGTGCTGTGTTGCCCTAGGTCGGGATCAGTGAAAGTGCTTGGTTTATGTGTTCTAGGGAGCCGAGGGCCTGGAGGATGAGAAGGGAGGTGAAAGGGTTTGCGGGCACTCTCTGCAGCAGCCTCCTCTTGCAGCAGCACCTTTGCTCTGTATATTGGAGTTTATGTAAGATTTTCTTAGGGGTGGAGGGTAATGTTTCTTCTGCTTGCAAAAAAAATTAAACTAATTCTTGGATCTTTCTAGAGTACTTTAAAAAACTTGCTTTTCAAAGCTCATTTTTTTCCTCTAGTAATAAGTCGTGAGGTGGAAATGTGAGGACATACTGCAGAGGTCACTGGAGGGAAGGTCTGCTGGGGCCATGTTCTTGTCAGGACAACGTTGGCCCATTGTCCAGCCACAGACAGTTTATCTATCTGCTTTCTGCAGGGAAGTGCTTTCTTCCACCTGGTGGAGCAGATCTGGACTCCCATTCTTCTCTGGGGAGAACACAGAGGGATATGCCTGCAGCCACAGCCCGGCCAGGGACATACCCAGGGGACCGCTTCAAAGCGGGGAGTTGTCTGTCTGTCTGACCCTGTCTTACTCCTCCTGTGACACAAATGATGAGCAGTGACAGCATCCCTTTATAATTCAATACACATCATTCTCTCGTCTTTATTGGTAACAGTAGGAGGGTGGTTCCTCAGCCTGGCCTGTGCCTCTTGTAGTCAGGGACCCCTCGGGGGATGTCCACCTGCTGGGGTGCCTGGCCAGCCTGGGTGAGGGGCTGAGAGCCGCTTTCAGGCTTCCCATAGCCCCTTAAGGGTTCGGGTTCCTCCTGGGGTGCCTGACCAGCCTGGGTGAGGGGGTGAGGGCCGTTTTCAGGCTGCCCACAGCTCCCATTGACCCAACGTCCCAGTGAGGCTGGCTGGAATCAGGTTTCTGGGTTTATTTATCTTCTATAATTGAAACTTTGTTGCTTGGAGCGGAGGCCCAGCCAGCCTAGGCAGGCAGTTTTAACTCCATCGCTGGTGCAATGGAAGACTGCTGTTTGCTTTAGCTCCGTGGCTTCTGGCTGCCATCTTGGTTGGGTTAATTTGCATACAGCCACTCTGATTGGCTGGTGGGCGTGGTTTGGCTGGTGGGCGTGGCTTAGGTGTCTTAGCATGATGGTTAATTTTCATATTACTCTTTTATTAGATTAGATTGAAATAACAAGCAAGTTTTTTTAGTAGATTTCTTGTAGAAACTTATAAGCGTTTCATGTTTGTTATTGTAAGTATTAAGTTGTCTTCTGGGGAAAATGCCTACAGATCTTGATAAGACTAAAGTATGAATCAGTGTTGTTCAAACTGTAATCCATAACAGGACCACTGATGAGACACTCATATGTATGGTAAATTGCAATCAGTTAGAAGTATTAGAGCACATTGCCTATGCTAAGGGTATTTTGTTTTGTGAAACTTGGTTTCATTTGTATGTATGTCAAATGTAGAATGTGAGGAAAGTTGAATTCATACTGTTTCATGCACAGTTGTCAAAATTTTTAAGCTTGCTTCCAATGAAGGAGGGTGTTGGTGTTAGGCCTATTTGAGAAAATTTGATTTAGTCTCTTAGAGCAACACTCTAGAAGCTTTATTGCTTAAAATGCATGAAAGGAAGTCATACATTTCAGTTCAGGGCATTCTTCTTCACTTCTAAGACTAAGGGAAACCTAGAGTGAAGATAGATTTCCGTTTCACTTCAGGCTTAAATACCTCTCTTAGCTGCATGAATGATACCCCTGTGGCCCTTATTTTCTGAGTAGTGTTTCACCTCAGGCTTTCTTCATAAGAGCTGGGAGAATACCTAGACATTCATGTTAATCTAAATTATGTTTATTGGTTTCCTTTGTGGTTGCATTGTCTATTCTAATACATAACACCTTACTCATTTTTGTTCTCGTTTTCAGTAAATGTTATGACATTTTCTCCTAGCCTTTGGAGGAAGAGACACTTGATTACAGAGAGCTTTGCTTCCGCAAGAGTTGTACGCATTGTTCTATAAAACATGTAACTAACATTTATACTTTCAAGCGAAGAGAAAGATCAATTCAATATCTCTTACTGAACCTGTTTACTAATGTAAAAAAAATCCCAGATTTTTGTCCAGGGGCTAATTTTGTCATCTGTATGAATCTAAAATTGCAGCAAATGGTTAAAAAAAAATCACAGTATTTTCTAAAATTGCCTCATATATATAAATGCTAATGTAGAGGAGTAATAGATCACTTATTCATTTATTTACTTTCCCTGTCTTCGTTGTGAATACTTACTATGTTCCAGGTTCTTTTACAGTGAGGAAGGACTTGTGAAGGTAATGGCAAGGTGATGAGAAAAAAGAGGTAGACTTTGTCCATGCATTGTAGGGCCTCTGAGTGTGTGTGTGTGTGTAACACTGAGGTACACACAGAAAAGGACAGGTACACAGGAAAGGACAGGCACACTGGAAGCTTAGGCTGGTTAAGCTCAGGATTTAGACGGCCTTTGGGAGGACTGGTAAAATAGGTTACTTTGGCAAACTTTGAGCTGTGTATATAACAGAACGCTAACAGTTGGCTATATATGTAGCAGGTCACCTAACAGTGGCTTCACCAAGTAAAAATTTTTTAGCATGCAGCCTCAGGCATTACATCTGCATGCTACCCAGAGAGAAGAGATGGACAGTCCCCTCTCTGACTGTTCCTTTTCTAAAGAATTGAAAGCTTTCCCAGAAGTGCCCGGCAGACTTCCTTCTGCTTGTATCTTACTGGCCAAGCTGAGTTATACACTCATCCCCAGCTGCATGGGAGAAAGGACAGTGTGTGCTATGCTTTGGCAACAAGGAGAACGGATTGAGGGTGGTAATGGGATTAGCCACGTCTCAGAGCTGTGCTTCTGGAAAATTAGTACAGCAGTGTTCAGCATGCATTAGAAGTAAAAGAAGCAAGATCTCAAAATCTCACCTGTGCATATCCTTCTTCAAATGAAAATCCATTGATTGATTTACCTTTAAGAAATTTATTCCTCATGTTATTATATGTCAGGTGTAGGTTGTGATTAGTATGAAGCCTTTTCTCAAAATTATTTATTTTCTGTGGTTACATATGTTTAATAACCTTGCCTATCATAAAAGTTAAAGCTAAAATGAAAATACATTTTTGAATTTTTTTTTACATTGTAATTCTGTGCTTTTTGGCAATCCCTTATTGTTACTGTGTTTGTATATTATAGTTACTTAATACATTTTTTAAAATTAAATTCAGCTGATTAGTCTTTAAATGGAACTGTTTATCCACCTTAAGAATCTAGTGAAGTTTTAACTGTAAGTTTGTCAGGTTGAAGAGACAGGTATTGCTGTAGGTATGGAATATTGTTGTTTGTAAGCATAGGCTATTATTATTATTGAAAGAGAGAAAGGTTACTGTCACACAGGGGAGTATTTTCGGTCAAGATTCAGTACCCTTTGCTTCTCATCTCAGGTCTGCAGGGCTTAGCCAACTGGTCCAGTCGCGCCTGGAACCTCCTTTGGCTTTGCCTTCATCTAAAGTTAGAAAGTTGGACTGAGTCATCTCAGAAGGGCTGATGGTTGCATATGAGAAACAGGAGAAATGGGGTGCATGGAGAGACCCCAGAAAGGGCTGTTACGTAAAAGTGAAGGAACTTTGTTCTGCTTGTTTGAGGGTCAGAGAAGATGACATTTAGGAAAAATAATTTTAAAAGTTCCTTTCAAAGTAATGAATTTACTGGCGATGTCATAGAAAGCCTTTTTGTTGTTTCTCGCTGGAAGGTATGTGTTAAGAAAGTGTGGCCATGGCCATTGTCTCACCCCGGTGCAGTAAACAGCCCTTGGATTTCATTGTGAAACTAATAAAGGGCTTCTCAGACCCACGTTGGTGGCAGAGACTCTTGGGCATCCTGCTCGGTTTCTAATTTCATGAAAACACGTTTGGGGCACCATCCCTCTAAGTTCTTCTCATGGGGCGGCCCTTTTTGTTACACACCCTGACTCGGATGTCCTGCCACACAGCTGCTGAGAAGCAGGAAAGGGTGGGGGGTGGGGGGTGGGGGCCCCGCCCAGCTCACCCTCTCAACCGCCTTGTCCGATAGTCCTCCCTTTCCCTCGGAGGCTTGGCGCCTCCTGCTGGTAGAGGTGGTGACAGCAGCTTCCATATTCCTTCTGCAGCCCTCTTTTCTCAACCACAGGGCACAGGGCCAATGGCAGCAGCACAGAAGCCCCTTCCAGAAGCGGGGTTAGAGGTGATGGGGGAGTGGCTCCGGGCCACATCCTTGGCCTAGTGTAGGCCCTGCTACCTACTGGGCACATAGGACTCATCAGATGGTTCTAGGGCCAGCCAGCCGTGACTTCCACCCCATTCACTGATTTGTTTAAAGGATAGTTTGTGAACTTGGCACTGTGGGGTGATGTTTATATTTTTGAATCAGTAACTTACTTCTGTCACTTCAGCTTTGAAAACAGTCTTACTTAAATCTCTTTTCTTCTCTCTCCATTTGCTGTATCAAGCCTTTGTGAGCTGTCACTCAGACTGTTTTATTGTCCTTAGCTGTGTCCCTGCTTGCACTCAGTCTGCCGTAATGCTCCTTGCTGACTGCTCCCTGAAAAGGATACTCTGGCCTGTGATGGCAGCTACAGTGAAGACCTCTCATCCTAAGTGAGACTCGGACGTGCCATGGGGTCCTGGGAGCACAGCCAGGCTCCTGCCCGCTCCAGCCTCTCAGCAGGCGTGCGCACAGCCCTGCCTGTCCCTGCCACACACCAAGGAATGATCCTTGCCTCCAGGGTTGTTGGGAGGATTAAATAAATTCATGTGGGTCCAGCGCTTACAAAATAACTGTATTCAAACGTGGATTGGAGTTAAGAGAAGCAAGAAAATCTCAGGACCTTTCCATGTGCATAGTAAAGGGGACCGGAATTTTGCCACCCAAAACTGTCCTTTTTGGGATATTGGTTTTAAGCTGGTTATTCAGAAACAGAAGACTCAGAACAAACCTGTGGCCTTTCCCCTTTTCTGCCTAAGAGGTTCAGATGAAAAGGCCCGTTCCAGGAAGGAAATCTTAGCACCCTCACCTTAGCAGCAGGTAGGACGGCTCCAGCCAGGGGCCTGGTAGGTAGACATTGTTTCTGGGTTGCCCAGCAAGAACTTGCCCGGCACATGTGTCCCACCCTTCCTCAGCTACCTGTAAAATGCCTGTTTCCTTCAACTTCTCAGGCTCCTGCCCCCGTTTCTCCTTGGTCCATAGTGCCCTCTAAACCTGAGCTGCCCGATCCGTTTCAGGTCTCATATCCTGCGAACCCCCCCAGCATGTGCATTCGTGATGAACGTACGTTTTCTCCTGTTAATCTGCCTCTGTCCATTTGAATCAGCCAGAAGACCTTGGAAGGTGGAAGGAAAAGTATTTTTTTTTTTTTTTGGCCCCATAATAGTCTTTCCACATATTAACATCTTAAATTGATTCGTTGTGTTAAATATCTGTCAGATATAAGTTGTCATTATTGCCAAGCCTTTTATCAACATTACTTTGTTTTCCGTGGCTACATGTGTTTTTGTAACCTTGCCTATCATAGAAGTGCTTGACTCGAGGTCATCCCTTTGTTCATCATCGCCTAGAGTGTAAGCTTCCTGGGGACGTGAGTTTTTTAATTCAGGTGAATAAAACTATTTAATTCAGGTGAATAGGGACAGCCTTGACTCTGCCATCATTGCTTTCAAAGTCAGTCACTTGTAAACTTTCTTATTAATCACTCATTCTCCTTCACATTCTTCTAATCGTGGATCCCTGCGTGCGGGCTTGTTGAGGACTTCTGGAACGCAGAACAGAGTTGCGCTCCTTAGCAATGAACTGAAGGTGATGTCTTCCCTCTTGTGTAATGATGACCTTCTGGCCACACAGCCACCCACTCACAGCGCACCTGGGCACACTCTTCTCTTCATTGGAAAGTCTGTTCCTCCTTACTGACCTGGCAAAACCCAGTGCCACCTTGTCTCCTCTGGTGGGAGATCTTGGCTGACTCCATTCCCCCTTCCCTGCGTGCACAATCCCCATGCCGTCCTCCACTCATACTACTCCCCGCACAGACCTGCTCTCTTGGCCAGTGCTACTAGGGCGCATCATTCATCAGGCTCTAACCGCTGGTCCGTGTCCAGCTCACTGGCTTGTGCATTCCCTGGGGAAGGTGTCCTTCCTCATGGCCTTTCATCCTCCCATTGTAGAACGGAGCTTTACAGAAAGTGAGACCAGGGGAAGGATGGGAAATGCCCCTTCCCGCTTCACTGCTTCTTGCCAGCTGACACTCCAGACCAGGCATCCTCGGCTGGCGTGTCCTCCACTAACTGGTAGCAGTTGGGGTCATAGTGGCAAGATGGTATTCTGAACCGCCAGGAGGTGGTTTGTCAGATTCCAGGAGGCCTATTTCAGAATCGTTGTGCTGTCTTACTTTTTGATATAACACTTCATTTATTTTGAAGTTTCAAAGGGCATTAAAGACATTTTTGTCCAAAAGGTAAACATAGATGTTTTAAAAGGTAAGCCTTGCTCCATTCTCCACAGAGAGTGGCTGGCCTTTTTACTTATTTCTTTGGAGCCTAGTACTGTTCAAATGATGAAAAGCAATAGTAGGACATTCAAAGTGAATGTGGTAAGAGCTGGTTATGGAAATTTTCCCTAGAACTGGGTTTTCTATTGACTTCCAGGCTTATAGAATTAGTGGCATTTGGTGCTTTCCTTAACATTGATTTTTAAAAAATATATAAGGTGTCAAATCCAGTGGCAAGGTTGAGGCTGGAAGGAAGAGTGACAGGTGTCATTACTAGGAAAGTGCTTCGGTTTTCAAAGCCAAGCCTTCTGCGGACCACTGACGTCTGGCCCTGCCTCTTCAGTTCATGAACTTGGCTTGGGCAGGCCCTCGAGTCTGCAGAGCGGAGGTGAGGCCTGCACACAGCCCACACGCAGTCCCGAGCGCTCCGTGGCCTGGTACCCGTAGAAGCTTCTGAAGTCCTTCCAGACAATATCTCCCGTGGCACGGAAAGGCCAGTGGACATTTCCGCCCTTTGTTTTAACTTTTTTTTTTTATTCCACAGAAGACTGTCAAGGACTACCTTATTGCCCTAGCCGGTTTGGCTCAGTGAAAACAGCGTCAGCCTGCGGACCAAAGGGTCCCAGGTTTGATTCTGGTCAAAGGCACGTGCCTTGAATGCAGGCTCCTCCCCAGCCTGGGCCCTGGGTGGGGCTCGTGCAGGAGGCAGCCGATCGACGTGTTTCTCTCACGTCCGTGTCCCTCTCTGTCTTTCCCTCTCTAAAAAACATCAGTGGGAAAGTGTCCTCAGATGAGGATTAACAACAAAACACAAGCAAACAAAAGTGAGCTTCCTTATTCATTAAGCAGGTTATTTTGAAATAGTTATTTTTTCATGTAAGTTCTTATAAAACTTTACTCTGAGTGCGAATTTTAAACTGAATTGCTGCAATGTGTAAATTCCTGTTTTTCATGCATTTTTGTACAAATGGCTTTGTGGTGCTGCCAGTGCAGATGCTTCTGCAAAGCTCCTTGGGGCCACTTTGGACTGTCTCCACTGCTCTGTGGCTGCCGGGGAGGGAACTGACCCCCCAGCACGCCTGCGTGTCCTGGAACCTCTTTCAGACAGGAGTCCTCACCCTTTGGTGGCTCATGGGTTTAATGAGACCAGCATTGCTTTTTTAAAAGGAAGTAGAAACTACCCATCTGAATTTCGTGGAGTAAAAGTATTATTTTAGCGAAAGTTTTCTGTGTGTGTGTGTGTGTGTGTGTGTGTGTGTGTGTGTAGTGACTTGCAGTGTGAAGTGTATGAATGACTAAGTTGTGGTCAGCAACTAAATCCTCTTCTTTGGGTGTTGAGCTTCTTAGTAAGACTGTTTGCTCTTCTTAAAGCAGTGAACATATGTCGGTCTCTGCCACATTAGAGCTTCACATTAAGTGTTTGCTACAGAGACAAAAGGAGGAACAAACCAAAGAATGAGTCTTCCATCCCCAGGAAAGTGGAAGAAGCCAAAAACTCCAGCATGTGGTTTCTTGTTGAGGCATTTTCCTTTAGCTTTAGTTCTTTGCCATATTGTGGTTTTCTGCTTTCAGTTATGTATATAATGGTCAGTCTGAACAGAGGAAGTATTTATTTTATGGCCTCCCCATAAAAGTGAGATAACTGTCAAGTGAGAGATCACATTTACTAGGTGAGGTGGGGGTGGGTGCCAGCACCAGAGGAGGAGGAAGTAGGGAGGTGGGGCCAGAGTAGCACGAGGCCTGGCTGTCAGCCAATGGAACCGGTTTTCGTTGTGATAGAAGGAAGCATATTCCACGAGCATTGTGCTGCTTTGACTTCAGCCACCCCTTGCATTTACTTTGAAACTTCAAGTGGCACTTAAAGGAGGACAAGAGATTTTTATGTTTATCCAAAGGAAGCAGAGTGGCAGATGACACCGTTGTATTACTTTCTTGTCACACCTCGTATATTTCAGGGGAAATTTTCTTTAGATATTACTTAAGACTGCTTGAATACTTTATGGTTGTTTGGTCCAAATAAAATGAAATAGTGATTGCCTGCTTTATCAAGATGCCACACAAATGAGCCAAAGTTATGAAAGTACACATTATTCCCAATAATAATAGATACTCAGAGCTTTTAATTCTTAACACCTTTTCCAAGCTAGCAGTAAGTAGAAACATGTGACAGTTTCCTGCCTTTTGTAAGCTTGATTCATTAAATGCCTATTTTTTATGGCACCAGGCAAACTGGGAAAAGATGAGTTGGCACCAAGACAATGACAGTCACCTCGATGCCGGGTGAAACAGTGGGTGAGAGCGTCCGCCTCCAGAGCTGGGACTTCCTCAGTGTTAGGCAGGGCGACAGTCACCCCTGGGCGCTGTTGCGGGGGAGAGGAGGGAGCACTTCCTCCTTGCCTGGAGGGCCACAGCATAGGAGACATGCCTTTGCACAGCCCCGTCCAAGTCCTGGGTCCAGAATTTAGGGATGCTCGTTCAGCATCTCTCTGGGTGCCGGCCCGGGCCACCCCAGCACAGGCTTTCTGACCTACAAGGAAGGATGAATGTTTTCAGGGTTGTGTCTTGTTTACTTTTTTAGGAAATGATCTTATTTTTATTTGTAAAGAATTTAGAAGACATCCTGAGAAAGGGTAACATTCGAACAACAGGTACAGTCGTTGGGTCACTTTTCCACTTAAACCCTGAAAGGAGTTTCTGTCGGTGTGTACTGTGTATGCCAATACCCAGGGTGGTTCCTTTCCACCCGGCTGCAGTTTCCTTAGGCTCAGCCACAGTCTCCCTTCCATTTTAATGTGGGATCTATGGTATTGACAGCTCCCAGTTACGGACGAGGTCGGCACAGTGTGAGACGATTGCTGGCCCCCGGAGTTTATCGGGCTGGTTTATTAAGTGAAGGGAAGGCCCCTTAGACTTCAGTGACCATTGTTTGCCATAAACAATACTAATGCAAATTCCTTTAAGCCAAAGAAAGGTGGTTATACTTTTATTCTGCAAGAAAAGGTTGTCTTCATCTTTACTTCTCTGTGCTCTTGCTCATGCTTCCTCCCGAGCCTGGCAAGCTTCCTTCCCCCTCTCCCCACCTCCCACACCTCCTCCTTCTACCCAGTCCACCCTCTCCATGTGGCAGTAGTTCTTCATCTTCTCAGATGTTAAAAGGGTCTCCTCTCATATGGGGCTTTTTCTGAGTCTCCCCAAGCTGGGCTGGCCGTCTTCTCCCCAGGGCTCCGCTGCTCCCTGCATCCGCAGTCCTGCCGCAGCGCTGTTACCACGTCCCTGTCTGTTACCCACATGCTGGCATCTCTGCTGAAACCCGAGTAAGCTCACTGAGGGCAGGAGCCCCCTCCCGTGGTCCTGCCTGGCTTTGTGCCGCTGGGCTGAGCACGGGCGTGGTCCTGTGAACAGCTTAGTGGATGTTGGGTGAATGAGTAATGCGTCCGTCCCCAGGGTCAGGTCCTCAGAAAGACACTTGCTGACTCCTTCCCAGCGTGCTGTTCCCTTACACATGCACACTGAAATGGAGAGGCTTCTCAGTGACCAGGGACGGGAGGGAGCGTGACAGCGACCACTGCTACTAGCGGCCGGCGCTCAGTCTTGTGCAGCTCTCCTCTGTGAGAGAGAAACACAGGCAGCGCGCAGGACCCTGGCTGTGCCGCCGCGGGAGTGACCGACTCTCACAACTGTCCTGGTCGGGAGACTGAAAAGGGTGGTCTGAGCACTGACATCGCACTTTCCTGGTTGCTCATGAGTCTAAATTGTTTTTTAAAAAGGTATATATACCCCCACACACATATATGTATATGTACGTATAGAGAACATGTATACACACACGTATGTGTATGTATGTACGTAGATGGGAAATACCTTTTGGGGACATCTTGTGAAAAATTGATAAAATGGTCCTTTCCAACGGTGTGATATAGTTTGCAAGGGCTGCTGTGCCACAGTACCACCAACTGCCTGGCTCCAGGTCGCACTCCTGGAGCTCAAGGCGTCACAGGTTCATTTCTTCTGAAGCTTCTCTCCTTGGCCTGTGGGCCCGTGGGCAGCAGTCTTCTCCTTGTGTCTTTGTGTCACCCACCCTGTGTCGGTCTCTGTGTCCACGTTTCCTCTTCTAATAAGGACACCGGTCATACTGGATTAGGGCCTGCTCACGAATGCATTTTATTTACCTCTTTAAAGACCCCCATCTTTAAATGCAGTGTCCTGGGGGCAAGGACTTCAACATATGAATTTGCGGGGAGGGGATGCAGTTCTACCAGTAACAGTGTGATTGTTAACTGTTCCTACATTTGTGTAGGCAGTTCATTGACTAAGATGCATGGAGCGTCATGTGTGAGGGCATGTACAGCATATCATGCTTGTGTGTCATGCTCACCCTAACTGGTCTGGCTCAGTGGATAGAGCGTCAGCCTGTGGACTCAAGGGTCCCAGGTTCAATTCCGGTCAAGGGCATGTACCTTGGTTGCGGGCTCACCCCCTGTGGGGAGTGTGCAGGAGGCAGCTGATCCATGTTTCTCTCATTGATGTTTCTGACTTTCTATTTCTCTCTCTTCCTCTCTGTAAAAAATCAATAAAATATATATTTTAAAAAAGACATATGGAAGTCTCTGCTCTTCTAGTTGCAGAGTTTGGGAGCCTGAGTGTGGCAACTTCTCCACACCATCAAAAGACTACACCCTCCTTATAGTCCTGAAATATAGTCCTACATTTAATGGGTAAAAGTGTATAAACATAGGAAGGATTGAAGTATACAAGAAATGAGGAGAGATACAAACATTAGCAGTTACTCCTCCAATTAAGAATAATGCCTTCTGAATGTAGCCAGTTCAAATACACATGAAATTGTGTTAAAATTAGTAACAATTTACATATTTAAACTCAATTGGTATTCCAATCTTCCCATCCATGAAGCACTCTGATAAATAGGAAATAGCAAATTTATAAAGAGTAAAGTTACAGTTATAAGTTTTATCTTAAAGTTGTCTACAATATCTTTAAAGTTTGAGGAAGTACTCAAAAAGCAGAATCAGATCTTTCATTGCCACCACGGTCAAGGGCAACTTGTCTTTTGAGTAATTAACTTCTGTGGGTGGTAAACCAAAGGCTCTGGAAGAAGAAGTACAAATTTACACTTTGAAAAAGGTTTTTCATTAAAATATGGCTCATATACACAAGTAGAACTATCACTTTGTTATTCTTATAGCCAAGTTACAAGAAACGAACTTCCCACAAAGTTCAGAAATTCCTTGTTTACATTTTGGTCTACAATTATTTAAAGAACGTTTATTTATGTGTTGTTGTCTTCTCTCCTTTTAAAATGCAGCTCATGGTTTTTGGGATCTTCCTGTGCCTGGATGCGTTTCTGTATGTGTTCACACTGCTTCCGCTGAGAGTGTTCCTGGCACTGTTCAGGCTCTTCACTCTGCCTTGCTATGGCTTAAGGTAAGTGTAACATCATTATTTTCAGTGTCAAATTATTTTTACTATTTGTAGTTGTTAAACTGAATAATCACATGGATAAGTTTTGCAGACTAGGGATAATTTGTATGCTTTCATTCACACTTTGGTCTTTCATGCATAAAGTAATGCTGTTTATCTTTTTAATGAATATTATATAGTACGTTTGTGTAATATTGGTACTTCGTACACACACATTTATTTTCTGAATGATTCTGACCCAGAACCTTGCTTTGGCAGTAAACGAATGTTAAGAATGTGGGTGGGGAGAATAGGAAGGGCCTTGGGCCTGAGAGTCAATGACCTCACTGCCACTGTGCAGCCTTACCCTGTACCTCAGTTTTCCTGAGGACCCTTGGCTATCTGGGCAAGATTGGTAAAGTGAGGACTGGGTTCTAGGCGGGGAGCTGGGGGCCAAGTGGTATCAGAATCTCCTGAGGAGCTGTTACCGGAGGGGTTCCTCCTCCATCCCTTCTGCAAGTAACTATTGTGGCCTAGGGATCCTCAGCGACTGGTTATAGGTGAGCCTTCCTCTGATTTGTGAGAGAACATAGCTGTTGAGACCATTGTCGGAGTGGGAAGCATCAGACAGTCCTACCCAGCATTGATTAGCTGCTGAGTTGTGGGCAACTACTTGACTTCTCTAAGCTCTTTTCCCCATCAGTAAAAAGGGGATATTGAGAGCCCAGCATCTTTCACCACAGAGACTGGGAAGCGTATGAAGAATACCCAGAATAGTGCCTGGTTCACAGTAGACTGGAACAGATATTATTTTCCTTCCCTTTCTTCTCTACCAAAACTAGGAACAGTAAGATGAAATGTGAAGCTTACGCGAATCCCGATGCTTTATTGGGCCTGAGGTTAGAAGATTCTTGGGTTTCACAGTTTTCTTTCTTTGTATAGTTATGGCACCATGTCTGCACTCTGTGTATTCCCTGTAACAGTATGAAATATGCTTAGCATAGCTGCCCGTGGTACATTTCTCACATGCATCTCTTTTCTAAATACATTTCATTTTGAGAAGGTTTTAGAATGTTGAAATGGACAATAACATGTAAAATTTCATTTAACTATAAAGTAGGTGTCTATTCCAAGATATATAAATTACATAATTAATAAACTTATTATCAGTAACCTAACCTTAGAAACAGTTGCACAATATTGCTCAATATACAGAATTATATGTGGATGTTTTGGGAAGACTAAAGTTATGGAAGATGCTCTTTTAAAGTAGTAAAAGAGCATATACTTAATATTTAGTAAGCATTGAATAACACATATAACAAATCCTTCCAGTATATATTAAAGAATTTATTAATTATGATGACCATATTGTAAAAAGAATATAATTTTTTTGCAAAATTGCACAGAATAAAACAATTGTAAGAATTAAGATAACATCATTGTTATATGTGATACTTTTCATTCTGTAATCTTACTCCCCTCCTTTCAGAATGAGATAATTGTTCCATATTTTGTTAATTACATGTTAATCAGATGGGAGAATCTTTTTAGGAATTTACCATCAACTTTAAGGCATTCAAGTGCATCCTTTGTACATTTGGAAGAATTTTTAAGAGGCCCTATTGGCAACCTTTTTTAAGACATTTGTAGCATGGCACTTTAATATTAAAGCCTAACTTCCCATACCATTTTCTCTTATCACTATTGGGAGCTCAGTAAAATCATGGTTATTTCAGTTACCTTCTCAGAAGACACACAAAAATCTAATAAGACATTACTAAACATAAATCTTCACTTGTGATGACATTGAAGGATGGACCCACGCACATGCAGGTAAAGCCAGGTGAAGCTACCTGGCATAAAATAGCTGATGCCATGTGGGGATTTTCACGTCTACATGTTGAGCTAGATTACTTGTTGGTAATTCTTTGATCAACAGTGTGGTTCTAATTTGTAGTCTAGCCATTTTTAAGCAACTGGCTTTTCAAGACACATGTTGTATGTGGCGTTGGCGTGATGAGGTAAAACATTGAAAGGATATATAACCTAAAGACTCTCTCCTGGAGCAGGTTCTTCCTGGGTCTGTTAGCACAGTGGCCTTCACTGTGTAGGGATTTTCCCAAAGGTTTCCTTTTTAGGGCTCTTTCTTGAAGACTCCTTTTGTGTCATTCCTATGTGTCCCTTGTCGTTTGGGGAAGCAGGACACCACAGTCTCATTTGAGAAGTCTTCCATTGTTTGTCCTGAAAACTAAAAGGAGCTTGGGAGGGAGCTGGGAAGTCTTCAGTCCTCTACTTCCATTTGCTTTGTTGTGAGTGACCAGTAGTCCTGGGAGCCAACCTTTCTAGGTATTTTAAGATAGTTTTAGTTTTTAAAATATAGATGATTGGTTTGTATATTACTTTATATTTCTCAACCTAAATGAATTTCAGTAACATTTAAAAATAAAATTCAAGTGTTCTAATTTCAAGGTTTTATAGGTAAAATGACACTAGAGGGCAAACTGTTACATCCTACATTTAAGACTCCGATAAGCTTCCCATCTGCCAAATAGTTCTTGCTGTTTCTACGATTTGGATCAACTGAAAAGTTACATTGTATGCCATCACTAATAAATACATGCTATATGTGAAATGTGAAATGCAGTTAAAATTATACAGTAGAACATCAGCTATTTTAAATAATCTGTGCTATTATTAATATTAAGTCTTACCATTTTCAAATATTTTAGGAATATAAAAATACATTGTATTTTTAAAAAGTGTTATTAAGAAATAGCCAAATTCTGCGTTCTTACGGCTTTCCTTCTAACATCCTCTATTCCCATCACCAGTTTATTTC
>PVJC01005718.1:41015-58020 GCA_004026665.1 Murina feae
AGAGAGAGAGAGAGAGGAGGGGGGGGGGAGAGAGAGGGAGAGAGAAAAGAAAACGTTATTCTCTTCCTAGTCTCTTAGTTCTTTGAAATTATTCCCCCAAAAGGGGGAAAACGGGATATGTGTCAAAGGAATCCAGATGCTGACACGAACACTAACTCTTTGTAGTCTAGTCCTGTTTGTTTCGATCTCGCATATGCAGTAGGATAAACATTATTGCCGCCTTTTCGTATCTAAGATTAGTGTTCTCACCTCCTGCCCTTGCAGAGTGACGTCATTTGTGAGAGGCTTTTGAAAGCTGGTAGCCTCCCAAATTTTCTGCTGCAGAATTCATTCTTTGAACCTATTTTTAAATCTTCTGAGACCCTGCTATGGTTTTGGGGTTTGGGTTTTTGCTCGTGTGTCAGCTAAGTGAGTAGACAAGGACTCTACCTTTCTCTGCGACCAAGGGCCAGGGTCTCTGAGGGCCAGAGCGCCAAAGGCCAGGGCGGTTCCGCACCCCTCACGGAGACCCAGCCTTCATCACGGCGCTCCACTGGTGGGCACTTCGCCAGCTTCTGATTGTTCAGATGTTCACTTTATGACATTGGCAGAGGAATTAGTTTGGCTTGGTAGTGGTGTGTGCTGTCTGCAAAGAATGCACTGCTTTCATAAAAGTTTGTGTCTCTCCTTAGTAATCTCAAGACTACTCCATTGAAAACTGATCCTAATGAATGAACAATCTTGAAAAGCTTTGCCTCCAAATATTTTATTATTGTAGACTAAAATAAATAAACATCCATGTTCTTTCAAAGCAGATTCAGTTATGTATTCTTCCCTCTCTCCCAGATAGGGTGTATCATTTTAGACAAACGTTCCAGATACTACTTGAGTTAGGATAATTTGTTAAATGATGAGGACATGGAAAACGGAATTAAGTTTTGATTCATTATATAAGGTATCCATGTGTCTTGGGTAAAGTATTAAAATATTCGTGTTAAAGTATTCTGTTATGCTAAGACAGGTATCAAACCTAGTTTTTACTAATTTACTTACAGGACATTGAATAACCAGTTGGATCAGTGTTTTTAATTTGCCTGGCATTTTTGTGACCCCTCTTTCCTCCTAAATCTTGTGACTTCATTTGCGTGTTAGAATTCTTAGTCACATTTTAGTTAAAAATCGAGTGCCGTTGTAGAGAAAATGATACTACCTGGTGCCAAGATCTTCTTGTTGTTTTTTAAAACTTTCAAAACATTTTAGACAGTAATAACTGTAGGGTAGGTTTACGTAATAAATGCTAGACTATTTTTCTTTTACTCTAGAGCAACTGAAATATGTAAGCAAATTTTGTGGTTATTTCACCCTGGTTTTTAGGCATAACTCTTATTTGAGGCTTCTTGGGCTTTTGTTTTGTTTTAAGAGACTATAAAGTCCTTTTTTTCTTGAGCTTTTGCCTCTTAGAAGAGCTCTTATCTCCCAGAAGAATTATGAATTTAAAATGCTTGAGAGTTTCTTAACATTGAGTTTCCTCTATGTGCCTACTTCCTTCAAGATAGTTCCACCTGAAATTGACTTCATGTACACACAGACACACACACACATACACACTCACGATTTTTCTCTGTTTAGACATGTGCCTTAATTTTGCCCCAGTGCTTCATGCCGCCCCTGGAGCACGTGTAGGGAGAGCCGTTGGTGCCCGTGTCTGGGGAGTCATGTCTGTTAGTTCCTTCCTCCGCCAGGCTCATCTGCGGGCTGGTTTGCAGAGAGCAGTGTGTTCGTTTTATGAGTCTCCGTAGCGCCAGGTGTTGTTGTCCCTTGTTTCCTCACATGGCGCTCTCAGTAGCGTAGCAACATTACAACTTCTCTCTCTCTTTCTCTCTCGTGAATCAGACCCAAGGGAGGAGCACTTTCACTTCCTTTATAGAGTGGAATGTGGTGTCACAGGGACTCCTTGTGGTGAGTAAACCCTGATTTTTCCTTCTATTCTCTTGGCCAAATTGACATCAGTGCAGACAAATATTAATTATAATGACAAAAACCAAACCCCAGCATAGGCAGACGTACCCATTTGGGAATGGACACATACGGAGAAAATGTAGTTCCCTGGCCGTACTGTCTGGTAAAGCTTTGCCCACATTTACACAGGCTTTGACCATGATCTCACCTAAAACAGGGACGTCACCCAGGAAAATGATCTTGGATGACACAGTCAGGCCAGACTTCCCAGCAGCAAACACAGCCTGCCCAGGCCCAGGCCCCAGCCCGCAGCAGTCTCTGAGCCCTGTCCCTTCCATGCCTGGGTGTCTCCCAACACCCAGCGTGGCTTTATAAAGCCAGGGACTTTTTTCTCGTCCAGTCTGAAATTATTTTAAAGCCCATGGGGAACGTTAATCAGTGAAAGCATTTAGTAGTTATACTACGGTATGTCATGAAAACTTAAGATTTAAAATGTTCAGTTTTCTAATCAAGGAAAATATCTTAATCTAGGTACTTATTCCAATTTAACTTTAAAATTATGAAGGGACTTATGTTTCACAAATGAGAACTGTATTTAATATTTTGCATTTCAATAATCCTTATAGTTCTTTTTTCTTTCTGTTATACCACATGTAGTTTAAAAAGTTTAAACAGATAGAGAAAGAGAGAAAGGAAGATGCAGCCTGCATATTTTATAATGAAATATCCCATGGTGATACCTTGGCATGTTTCAACACCGATTTGAAAATGAACGAGGCAGAGTTACCCATTTCTCTTGCTCATTTGTGTTGCCTCCTCTCCTGATCTTTCTTACTGAGACCAGTTTTTACTGGTGAGCAGATTGTCTTCTGCTAAGCAGGGGGGAAAAAGTCTGCCCTTGGTCATCCCGTCTGCATGTCACTGTGCTCCCATGAACCTGTGAGCCCTGGGAGACAGCAGGGGCACTCCGTTGGTAATGCCGCAAGTCTAATGGAAGTATTTGAATGAGTCAAAGATAAAATTTAGACATGTGGGGAATCTGGTTGCTGGAAGAGCAGTTTCACTTGAACATTGAAAACGAATTTAAGTTCTGCTGAATGTCTTGTTTAATGTTCCCGGTGTTCACAGCCAGCCTGTAAATTAGATCAATGGCCTTTTCACTCTGCTCAACAGCTTATTCACTTGTTTCTGCGTTCATGTGGGGTTGTCAGCATTTGCAAAGTGAAGTGCCAGTGGCTACAGTTTAACAGGATTATAAGGAAGAACTTTGCCCTGAAACTGTTTAAAGCCAATTTAGAGCTGATTGCAGGGCTGTGGATAAGCTTCTTACAGAGTTGGAAATGCTTATCAGAGTGTTATCTAAAAATACCCCGGCAGAGAAGAAAACAAACAGTGGGGCGGTGCCAGTCCTTAGCACCAGGCAGACTGTTCTGGAGTCAGGTGTTTTCCTGCTGTCCTTTAAGGTGCCACCACATAAACAGATTTTTTTTTTGCAGCTTTTCTTTTTCATTAATAGGTACATTTACATGGAAACAAAAACCTTTTTCTTAAGAGTTCTGCTTTTATTTTGTATCTGAATAATACTCCTTATTTTGAAAATCAGGTTCATCTCTGTAGCAACCAGTTGTGATAGAAGACTTTTACCGGAGCAGTGGGAGCTCAGAAAGCAGTGGGTCTAATAGTCCGTATCCTGTTTATTCTTCTCTTATTGGAAGTAAAGAGCAACAATGATAGATGTATTTGCTTTTTAGTACAATAGTTTTTCTAAATGTGATGACAGCACAGTGATAAATTACACAGCATTAAATCATGCTGAAAGATAAAAGCTAGTGAGTTGTTGATTCCTGTAAGTTTAAATTTTCTTTTAAAGAAAACTCTAAAAAGGTAGGTGGTGGTGAGGAGCATGCTGGGAGCCGGGCTGCGAGTTTCAGATCCGCCCTCCATCCCTCCCCATCCAGCCGTCCCGCTGCAGGCACACTCCTGACTGCTCTGCCTCAGCGTCAAGTCCTAAGACCGGGTGATGACGTGCCTTCCCCATAGAGTTACTGTGCGCACCAAGTGCAGAGAGCCTGGCCCGGCGTGGTGCCTGCCCGTGGTGCCTGGATTGAGCTCGGGTGTGGCCGCACTTTTCTGGTGTTTTAACAGCCAGGTCTATCCTAGGCAAGGCAGAGCTCCTTAAAACTGATTATGCTACGTTTTTAAGTTTTAATTTATTATCATTTTTATTTGGTCACTCTAATTTCTAACAATGATTTGTGTTAAATATAATAGTTCTTCATAGATACACTAACACATCAGTCTTGGCTGCAAATGTTGATAAGGAAATACAATTAGGTATATACAGTAAATAGCCCTTTATCTCCTAAATAAAATCACTTTGACTGGGATCACTTAACTTACTAGTAGTAGTTGCAGGTCTAGTGCCAAAAGCTCTAAGTATACTTTTGTACTTTAATTAGTTATTAAAATTATTTTGGTAATTAATGCAGATTCATTAATACCACCCTACTTTTTGTTCCTGTCATTTTGTTTAATTCATGAAACATCAATACAAAGGCCCACAACTGAGAGGGATTTGGGACTGTCACCATGTGCCCAGCTGTGCCACACTTCTGAGGAGGAGGTGGGTGGTGCACTCCTCACTGAGGCCCCATTTGTCTCCTGGGCGTACCCAAGAAGACCCTCACACAGGCCAGGAACACAGTGTTCCATGTTTCCTCCCATTGTTTGAATTAAAAGTATGTTCATTGTCTGGCTGGTGCGGCTCAGTGGTTGAGCATCCACCTATGCACCAAGTGGTCACCAGTTCAATTCCTAGTCAGGGCACATGCCCAGGTTGTGGGTTCAATCCCCAGTAAGAAGCAGCTGATCCATGTTGATTCTCTCCCATTAATGTTTCTATCTCACTCTCCCTTCCTTTCTCTCTAAAAATAAATAAATAAATAAAAACATTTAAAAAAAAAGAAAAAAGTATGTTTAGCTCCAACTCTGGGCAAATGTAACCCTGCTTCCATTTTCAGTCTTGTAGAGTAAAGGCAAAGATCTAATTACCTTTAGAGCCGCATAGCCCAGGCAGAGGTCTGTGTTCTGGGCTAGATGTTGGAGGTAGGAGATGCAGCTCAGTCTAGGTTCCATGGGGAGGAAAGGGCCAGAGCCTGCCTGGAAGAGAGAGGAGCAGCACAGAGGGAAGGCGCAGGGGGTTGACGACGGGCTGCTCAACTTCATCCTGGTGTAGTTTACCTAGCACTTCAGCTGCTAAGAATAGTTTCGCTGTTTGTCCTTCCCATCTCAGGCTTGTCTGCCTTAGACGAATTCTGACCCCGTGACCCATTAGGCCTGTTGGTTCAGCCCAGTGTTTCCCATGTCCCTTTAGCCCTTCCTGGACATAGTCTTCACAGAACTTGCCCCTTCTCAGGATGTTTGCATCCTTGTTATCTCGCATAACAGTGTCCCACCTAACCCAGGAAGACTGGCAGATTCCTTGTTCAACTCTACAAGGATCTTCGGAGGAAAGGAGCCCCCAGCCTGAATGTGGGCAAGGGTTAGGAAAGCGCTGCAGAGAATAGGAAGGCCAAGTACTGTCAGTGTACAGCTCAGCGCACTGAGGGCCAGCCTTGGGGTTAGAGCGGCATCCCATTGGCGGGAGTGAGGCAACCCTGCAGCTCCAAGGAGAATGATACCCAGGGCTTTACCGTGATGGCGCTGCACACGAGAGCTGCCCTCGCAGGAGACGGAGCCTGCCTCCTGAGGATCAGCCTGCGGTGGGCGTGCAGAAAGCTGCTGACCCATCTGATCCCAGGATCTCATATTCAGTGAAAGAAATTTTAAACCTTTTTTCTAGCATATTAAAAAACATTTTTTTAGCATATTTCTGTGTGGAAGTAAGATGTTTCTACTCACAATTTAGGTTTATCCCTTCATACTCTGACCTCAGAAGTGAGGAATGATTTCATATTAATTAGGGAAAAACTGTTTTCAGCTCATGTCATAGAGGGCTAACTTCTGTAAATAAAACCTTTCTGCAAACCGGCAAGAGAAAGGTATGAGGAAAGAATTCACTGAAAATACAAGTAACTTCAGTGCATGAAGATGTCAGCGTCCCCGCGAGAGACATTAGCATTGACACTGCACCGAATACCAGTTTCACCAGGGAGAATGGCAGAGATCCAGAAGCTGAGGAGACACCGGCTTTCTTTCTCATCTGCTTCTAGTTGAGGTTGAATTGGTGCAGCCTCTTGCAGAGAGCAGTCTGTCAGACTGTGTGAACATAACTTTGAAATTCCTATTTTAGGAATTTAACCTACAGATATACCTTCATATATGAAGCATGACATGAGCATCCTATCGCGGTTTGCAGTTCCTAAAGACGGGGAGTCTGTCCGTGATTTGCTAAATAACGTATGGTACGTCCACACAGTGGAACGTTACACTGCGGTAGAAACAGGAGTTCCTTATGAACCGACGGGGAAGTCGGTTAGGCTGTGAGATGAAAAGGGCCAGGTACCAGTGTGCATGGAGTGCGAACGTGTGTGAAGGGGCTGGTCGGCAGTGACAGGGCTTCGTTGTACGGCGAAAGGCTTGTGTCATTACCTTGGAAGTCCATCACTTTAAAGCAATCTATCCACAGACGCCTGCCCGCCGTGCTCGCCTGTTGACGTTGCCCACTTCTCAGAGTAATTCTGGTCTTTGTATTCTGTACTTGGCAGAAAATTCCACACTCTCGAGCAGTCAATTACATACATAGCACTCCTTGTTAGTTTGAAGTATTTAGGAGATAAACTCATTCTCATTACCAGTGTCTGCCAGTGTATATCCAGTAAGGATTCTGCATTTTGAGAACCTGAGAAGTAAAACTCGGGCTTTTATTACTTCTTCCGTTGCAGGGACAGGCGTTTGCTGCAGCCAGCCGAGGTGTGTGACATTTTGAAGGGTGTCATTCTGGTCATCTGCTACTTCATGATGCACTATGTCGACTACTCCATGATGTACCACCTGATCAGGGGGCAGTCGGTCATCAAGCTCTACATCATCTACAACATGCTCGAGGTGAGGGAGGAAGGGCCTCTTCCCACCGGCCAGCCAGCCCCCTGCCCAGGTGTCCCGGACAGACCACTTTCCTGCCTGCTCTAGGGAGGGTGCTTTGGGCCCTCAGAGCTTGGCCAGTCACCTGGGGGCCTTGTGAAAATGCAGTCTGACTCGAGGCTGGGGAATCTGTCTTTCTGACGAGATGGTACTGTGTTGCTGGTCCTGGGACTCAGAGTGGCAGGTCAGGCACAACCTGTGTGCAGAAAGGAAGGGCTACCTGCTGCCTGCGTGTGTTTGGGTCAGTGCCCCTTGAGAAAGTGAATTGTCATTACCACAGGGAAATTTGTTTTGCAAATTCATTGGAAACCCGTGTCGTCTTTATTCTAGAACGTTAAAAATCGTGAAGAAAATGTTAGGATTATATATATGTTTGCTATAATAGATTTACATGTGTGATTGCTTTGAATTTTTCACATCAAGCAATAAACATATGTTTCCAACATCTCTTAAATACTTAACATTTTTATACAATCTATCTCAAGTTAAACTTAGAGCAGTCAGCATGTGAAAAGCAAAAAATACTTTATAGGCAGACTCTTAATAAGTTTTTTAAATAGTAAGCTATCCTCTGTTGTATAATACATTTTTGAGATTCAAATTGCATTTTTCTATGCTGTTTTTTAGGAACATAAGGGAGGTCTGCTATCCTAAATGAGGCAGAAAGGGTTTTTCCTAATGGATGGGCAGATGGTGGATGTGGGGCTGCTGGCCTTTGTCTCTCAGGCTGCATTGCTGTGGTGCCTGAGGACTTCCCAGTTCGTCACAGACGGTATGGCACTCAGGCCAACCTGGCTAAATAAATTCAGTGACTGAGAAAGTTTCAAGCCACCCCCAGCTTCCTGACTCCAGGCTTCATGCCCTACACTTGCTTTGCCTGGTGAATAGGATGCAGATGGTGGGTATGCGTCAAGTTTGTGAGGCAGAGCACCATCCTGCTCCCCGTCCTCCTCTCAGAAAGAAACCCTGTTTGAGTGGCTCTTCATGCCATAGCCCCACTGGTCTCTGTTACTGCCTTCCCTCTGGGGACTGCAGGGGACCAGGGCTTCTGCCTACCCCCAACTTGATGTGTGCCTCCTGACTCACAAAGCTCTCCACAAGGTGGTATTGCTGTTACTATAAAAATGGGTCAAGAAAAAGGACCCATGAATTGCTGATCAGAATGGTTTTCCTATTGTTCACTCCATGGACTGCAGTTGATGATGTGGTTTATGCTTAGTGGACAGGAAGAGTCGGGCTCCTGTGCAGAGAGAAACTGCTGTGATCCCGCTTACCCTGGTCACGCTGCTGGTGGCTGAATGTCTCCAGTCCTCCGTTTCTCGTCTGTATATTGGAGATACCAGGGGAATTGTGAGGGCTAAGACAGTGCACGGGAAGGGCGTGGCACAGTGCCAGTCATGTGGTGATAGCTCCCTAAATGGTAGCTATCATTCCTTCATTCAGCAGATATTTAATTGACGTTTCCTGTATGCCAAGCACTGCCTTAGACCCTGAAGATCCAGTGGTGAACAAAGCCCACTCTCATGGATCTTATATTCTACAGGTGGGAGATAGACAGGAAACCAGGAGGTATTAGGAGAGTCATGCGCTACTGACTGTGGAAGCCACAGGAGACAGATGTCTGGGAAGGCCTCTCTCAGAATGTGACATTTCAGTTGAATCCTGAATGATATATCTTCTTTTTTTATGTATTTCATTTTTATTTATCATACTATATTTTGGAGACCAGCTCCTGAAAATGTCTTTAAGAAGTGAATCTGCATGTTATCCTATATAATAAAAGCCCAGTGACCATAAGGGCGTAACGACCAAAACTACTTCTTGACCAGTGGCTATGAGGTGCATTGACCACCTCTAGGTCCCTCCCCCCCGGCCTGCAGCCTCCGATCACAGGATGGCCAATGGGGAACCGGGGCAGGGAGGGGGGTGCGGCGGCAGGGTGGGACCGGTGAGTGGGTAGAAGATGACCCTGACACAAGCTAGGCCTAGGGACCCTACCTGTGCATGATTTCATGCACTGGGCCTCTAGTATTCTATATGATAAACCTCAAACAAATTACAGCTCCTGTTGTTGGCAAATATTAGATATGAATAGAATGGGTCAAATGATATGTTTGCCCTAAAGGATTTAAGTTTGAATCCTGAATTTGAGTTTTTAGAGAGTTAAAGCCAGAGGAACTGTGGTTTTGCTGTGTCCTCTCCCTTTGCCAGCATGTAGTAAGACTTTGTTCTGTTACAAATGTAGCTGATTAGACAGAATCTCATTCATATAATGAGGATTGGAGCACTGCTGAGTCAGGGAGTAAAGACGTGGTCGTGGAGCTGGCCTTCCAGTGGGGCTTTAAGTGTTTATATATTTTTTAATATACGTCATTGATTTTTTTACAGAGAGGAAGGGAGAGGGATAGAGAGTTAGAAACATCGATGAGAGAGAAACATTGAACAGCTGCCTCCTGCACACCCCCTATTGGGGATGTGCTCGCAACCAAGGTACATGCCCTTGACCGGGACCGAATCTGGGACCCTTTGGTCCACAGGCCGACGCTCTATGCACTGAGCCAAACCGGTCAGGGCTAAGTGTTTATTTTTGTATAAAGGCAGAGCCCTGGTATTTGAGTTGCTTCTGAATTTTAGTAACATGTTTGAATGGAAAAATAAGAAACATCTTTTCAATCGTTTTTCTCTTTAGGTAGCAGATCGTCTGTTTTCTTCGTTTGGTCAGGATATACTAGATGCTCTGTACTGGACAGCAACAGAGCCCAAAGAAAGAAAAAGAGCTCACATCGGGGTGATTCCGCACTTCCTCATGGCTGTTCTCTACGTCTGTATCCTTTTGACGTATCAGACTTTCCTACAGTCAGTGCGTATTCTGCATTGTTTTATTGGTTAGCTATTTTTCTGATTTAAAGGTGTGTGTGTGTGTCCTGAGCATTGTGTGAAATGTCTGCTTCCTTTGGAGAAATTAGTTATGAGTCATTGTACATTACTTAAAGAGCCTCAGGTGTGCATGCTGCTGTGAACTGCTAACAGTTCTGTTCTCCATGCAACTGGTTCTGTGCAAGGAATTTTGACTGAAGGGTATTATACATACTTAACCTTCATATACATCTGCGTAGCTTTCTATACTTATATGGAATTTTTTAAAGTTATCTTTTTTTCAGCCTGTGGATTCTTTATTATAACCTGGGCTTCAAGTGTATACAGTTCATCTAGGAGTAAAATTTGAAATTGGTTGAGAGGAATTTTGGAGGTTTTATTCTCCCCTCCCACCCCCCTTTTCAAGCCTTTTTCTTTTTTAATGAGAAAAGGCTTCATTACATATAAACAGTGTATGTGCCTGCGTGTTCCGTGTGGGGTCAGATTCATTCACAGGAATGTGCCACATGGTTTTCCGTACTCTCTCTCTCTGAAACTGATACTTGAAAAAATCAGATTAATACTTAGAAATTTAAAAGACTTAAGTGGGAAGATTTCTATAGAGTAAAAGCTTGTTCCAAATATAATGGAATGAAAGTTACTGTTCTAATTTAAATAAACCATTCCATGTGTAATATGAATGTAATTCTGCAACTTGTGATATCTTCAAAAAAAGACAAGAAGAACCTTAATTATCAGACAGTTCTTATTGTCTATGTTCCTCATCCCCAGAAGAGCCAGAGAGGAACATCACTTCCAGGTTTTTGCTTTGTGTTTTTTCTGTTTTAGAAAGTAAATGATCTTAATTCAGAATGTATATTGCTAAGTATCTTCTTTCAGTATTTATCATAATTTATTCTATTTATTTAAGAAACTTTTTAAAGGTCCTATTTCCCAAGCATTGAGCCAAATGCCGGAGAATCAGAAAGAACAGGACTCATAGTCCACTTGTATGGACTCATTTCTCTGGCTGCTTGTTTCGTATGGTGGCGTATATCATAATCCAGTAAAACTTGGATCACCTAGTAAAAAATTACAAAGAATAAAGTACTTACGTAAGACTTGACTTGAAAACATAGTCATCTTTCCCCACATTATTCACTTTGAAAATGGTATAGTATTATCTGTTACTCTAATAGGAAAACAGACTGAAGTTTTTTTCCTTGACATCACTTACTGCTAGTTTTGCATGCGATTCTTATAATGGTTCAAGCAACAACTCTCAACGTAGCATTTAACTCACACAACAAGTCCTTGCTCACTATCATGATGTCTAACAATGTGAGTATGAGGTTTACTTTACATTTCTGAAATTAAATGGGTACTTTAATAGCAGTTTCTAGATGGGATAAATTATTTGTTCTAAACATTACTTATTCTTCAGGAAATTTTATATATACTATGTCCATATTTGAAACAGTTATGATAAGGATAATATTTTCTTTTACTATTTCAGTTTGTTGAAATTAAAGGAAGTGTTTTCAAGAAGTTTGAGAAGAACAATCTTTTTCAAATGTCAAATAGCGGTATGTACAGTTAGACTCTACCTGCAGCTTATGCATATTACTTTGCAGTTTATTCTGAAACTCTAATGTCACATTTGCTGTGGTTTATTGTTTCTTTGACTTAAGCTGTGCTTTCTCTTACTCTCTTAACATCTTTACCAAGTTTGCTTATTATTTTGGTTATTACCATCTCAGGATCTTTAAGATAATAAAAAATTACAAACATTTATATAGCACCTCATCAATACTTTCAAAAACTTCTCATGAACCCAGAGATTTCTTTGCAGCATATGCTATTATCCCATGTTATACATGTGAAAACTAGAACACAGGGAAAGTAATTTGACTTGGTCAAGGCCACTAAGTTGCCAAGAGCAGAATTATGACAGCCCAGGCCCCTCACAGATAAGGACTGAGAGCTATGCTCCCCTGGAGGAGGTATTGTCCCTGACTGGACAGAGTTTAGGCATTTAGGGAATGCACATGTGGGAATTGCCAACTCAGTTCAGTTGTACAATGAAAGTCTAGATCACTTGCCGTGGAGTAACAGGGGAAGGTGGAAATAAGAAAAGAGAAGCCAAGACAATTGGAGGGAGGACACCAAGGTGAAATTAAAATGCAGAGGCCTCTAGGGGGTCCCACATTTGAGTGACAGGGAGAGGCCCAGAATTATTACGATACTAGAATATTAGGGAAACAACAGTTGAATATATTCAGGCCTTGAGGTTGGTTACTAAGTAAGTGATTGCACTGGCCACAGCCCCACCATTATGTGGACACCCACATACACACCGGTGTGCCAGCTTACTGCAGACATGCATGTCTTTCATTTCTTGATTACGTAGTATCTTAGACTGTAATGAGAAATTAGCTTACAAAGGGAAATGTGTAAACTAGCTCTTACCAGGAATTTAGTTATTTGCTTTTTTTTTCCAAATTCATTCAGACCAAGATGAGAGTGCTTAGTAACATTGATAAATACGAAACCTTGTTGTTCCCCCTCCCCCATACATTCTACGAATGTCTTAAGAAATGCTTTCATATACACTCCATTAGCTAAAGGATTTGTCGGGTCAGTGCTTGTATACTCACTATTTAGGAAATTGGAAGTATTCAAGGGTTTCACATTACCCAGTCCTGTACTTCACTCTCTGCTTCTATTTTTTAGTTCTTCTATAAAATGAAAACAGTTTTAAGTCCCCATAGTCCATTGGGGGATTCTGAATCAATCCGAGCTGACTGATGGTTGGAATATTTTTTAAAATTTGTAGAAAACTGGAATTTGCTTGCTAGAATTGTAGTGGTGAAAGAAGTAAATGGCGCCCTGACTGGTTTGGCTCAGTGGATAGACCGTCGGCCTGTGGACTGAAAGGTCCCAGGTTCGATTCCAGTCAAGGGCATGTACCTTGGTTGCAGGCACATCCCCAGTGTGGGCTGTGCAGGAGGCAGCTCTCCCATCGATGTTTCTAACTCTCTATCCCTCTCCCTTCCTCTCTGTAAAAAATCAATAAAATATATTTTTTAAAAAAATAAGTAAATGGCTTACCAGTGTAGCAACATTTTCTATATAAAATAGTATGTTTATTGTACACTTACACATAACATAATTTCATGTTCTCACTAAAAGAAATAGTTTTATGCATACACTTCTATTATATGATTTATATATGAAAGTTTTATATATATATGATTGATATGTGAAAATTTTTTTCAGATATTAAAGAGCGATTCACAAATTATGTGCTTTTGCTAATAGTGTGTCTAAGGAACATGGAACAGTTTTCTTGGAATCCAGGTAAGTAACTTTTCAGAAATACAGTGGCTTCCAATATTACTTTTACATGGACTGAAATGTGTATGCAGAAAACTTTACAGCGTTGTACTGCTCGCTCTGGGTCTGAGCAGTCCTGTCTCAGTCGAGGAGTGGTGGGTGGGGGACGTAGCATGTGCAATAGTCCTTGCCCATAAATGGCACAGCGCCTCCAGGCCTGTGTTCTCGGTGGGTGGCGGGCCCTGCAGCTTCCCGGTGAGCCGTGCTTATCTAAATGCAGTCGTAGATTTTACATTTTGGGGGTTCACCAGAAGAACTTCCAATCTTTCTAACCTTTGTCTTTTACTTACTGCCTATTAGCATCTTGAATAATGGTAAATTAAAGAAATACAATGTAAAGCAATAAAGCGTTACTTTTATACGGCTCGAAATGAGGCTGACAAGTTGTCAGGGTTCCATGAATTTTCACCATCCATGCAGTTGGCAGACATTCACTGCCTGTCTGCTACGTGGCACATGTGAAAAGTGGTAACATATGTTAGGACTCACAGGCTCACAGAAGAAGTCGACAGGTAGTTACAGCACCGTCTGGCAATGCTGCTGTGGGCTTGGTAGGCAATGATCCGCGTGCTCAGGTGTCTCAAGTAACTTAGAGCTGTCTAATGTCAGACACTTTTGTACAACTTTGTTCTTAAGAAGTGAGATCATGCTTTACATTTTATTTATTACCTGAATGCCAGGCATGTTATAGGCATTTAATAACTTCTTGTTAATTTATTTTGATTCATTGCTAGTTTGTAGGTACCTATGAAAAATCAGAAACAGATATAAAATAAGATCTATGTCCAGAAGTTATTTTCTTGTAGAAACCATAAAATCAGGTCCCTGATCCCCCCCAACCTCAGCCTGATGTCAGACTCACTAAGATCCCTGCACTGCCTATTCGCAAGTGTAGCCCCAGCGCCAGTGTCTCCACGCCGCCCTGCAGCTGCCTGGGTCTTCAGCTGCTTTCGGTGTCCCTAACTTTCTTCTTGCCCAGTCCTGTTCTTACACCCTTCTTCAAGGTCTTAGGGTTTTTTTTTTATCAAGTACTTGGTACTAAATTAACATTTTTTATACATGTAAAGGTGAGCAAGTTGTACAAATTACATCTGTATGACAGTTAAATAAATGATTGAGCTATATCTTTAAGTCACCATGATCAGAGAGGGGGAAATTATTCAGTTGCCTTCAGCACATGTGCCTACTAGCTGTTTACTGTCCCTCTGAGGAAGCTCTGGAGTCAGAGGGGTTTATAATGAGCCTGCTTTTACTTAGTCACCCACCAGTGGTCCCTGCTGGCTCCAGGCAGGGAGGCCGAGGCTCTGCTCACACCGGGTCCTCCCTGAAGTGCTTGGCACAGAGAAAGTGCAGAATAAGCATCTGTAAATGAATTATCCCTTCACTTGGTAAAGTATGGCTCCTTTGATAATTTATTGAATGCTAGTCCTATCTCTATTATCATTTATTGAAAACATTACAGTTTTGCCCTGTGATATTGGATTCTATTTTTATTAAGTAGTTTAATTGTCTTTTTTTTCTTACACTTTATAGATCATCTCTGGGTGTTGTTTCCAGATGTCTGTATGGTGATTGCATCAGAAATTGCTGTGGATATTGTAAAACATGCCTTTATCACTAAGTTCAATGACATCACTGCAGACGTATGTATTTTCATAAGCAATTTAGCATGTATAGTTCATTTCTACTTAATATTATACAGTTGTAAAAGAACAAGTTTAGGTTTATTGCATTTATGAAGATAATAGAAGATACTGCTACTGTAAAGTTACAATTATATTTTCAACTGGAAGTATAGTATTTCAGTATTAAATAATTCTGGTTCGACACTTTTGGGTGGAGGTGTGGATTGACTAGTAGTTGAGATCAAAATCCTCATAAACTGTTAATCTGTCATTCCCTGTTTACTTAAACTTTTTAAAATCACATTGTTTTTATTAAAACATTAGGCTTTCTCAACTCAATTTTATATCTTACTCAGCATCTATTTTTTAAGAAGGCATCATTATTATTAGATATAGAGTAATAATAATTGTTAAACTATTTATTTAAAATTTATTTAAATTATTTAAAATTTCCAAATTATTGTAATATATGTTGCACTACTTAACATAGCCACTATTCCCCAAACTCTAAACTCTCGGGACTATAATCTCTCCTTTTTTTTAAATTTAATTCTTACCCAAGAATATGTTTTCTTCATTGATATTAGGGAGAGGGGAAGGGACTGGGAGAGAGAGAGACAAATATCAATATGAGAGAGAAACACTGATCAGTTGCCTCCTGCATACTCCCAACCAGGCATTGAACCTGCAACCCTTTGTTGTATAGGATGATGCTCCAACCAACTGAGCCACCCAGCCCAGGGCTAGTATTTATCTCTCTTTCAAGTGAAACCCTTAAAAGGTTTGTGAACATAACATTTGGGAGACTTGAAGCTGTTTACTCTTGTAGGAAAATAAATAGAGAAATACTATCCAGGTGTCTGCTTGACTATTGACCTTTTTACTGGTTAATTATTAAATATATTGATCTGCAAAGTGTAAGTCTTCCCACTTTAGATATTTGCACTATATTAGTTAATATTGCATTCTTATTTGTTTTTAGGTCTACAGTGAATATAGAGCCAGCCTTGCTTTTGACCTTGTTAGTAGTCGACAGAAAAATGTGAGTATTATATCAAAGACAGAATCTGAAATTAACTGACAGTGGTTTAATTTAGCTCAAAATATTGGTTAAGGGAAAGCTACATCAACTTAAATTTCTTATTCCTGTTCTCGACAGTAAATTTTTACAAATTAATAAAAATAATAATCCTATGTAATAGAGAGCTAATATGCAAATTGACATCACTCCAACACACAAAATGGCCACTCCCATGTGGTCAGAGATGGCCACCACAAGATGGCCTGCAGGGGAGGGCAGTTGGGGGGACCCAAGCCTCCAGGGGAGGGCAGTTGTGGGGGACCAGGCCTGCAGGGGAGGGCATTTGGGGGTGACCAGGTTATCAGGGGCAATCAGGCTGGCAGGGGAGGGCAGTTAGATGTAAGTAGACTGGCAAGGGAGGGCAGTTGGGGGCGACCAGGTCGGTAGGGGAGGGCAGTTGGGGGCAATTGGGCTGTCAGGGGAATAGTTAGGCGTCGATCAGACTGGCAGGAGAATGGTCAGGATGTGATCAGGCTGTCAGGAAGAAGCGATTAGGGGCAATCAGGCAGGCAGGCAGGTGAGCGGTTGGGAGCCAGCAGTCCTGGATTATGAGAGGGATGTCCGACTGCCCGTTTAGGCCCAATCGGACATCCCTTAAGGAGGATCAGGCCTAAACGGGCAGTCGGACATCCTTTGAGGGGTCCTAGATTGGAGAGGGTATAGGCTGGGCTGAGGGACACCCACACACACACACACACACACACACACACACACACGTGCACGAATTTCATGCATTGGGCCTCTAGTCTTCTATAATAAAAGCGAAACATGCAAATGTGACCGTTACCACCAGCCAATCAGAGCGGCTGTATGCAAATTAACCCAGCTAAGATGGAGGCCAACAGCCAATCAGAGCGGCTGTATGCAAATTAACCCAGCCAAGATGGAGGCCAACAGCCACGGAACTTGAGCAAACCAAAGGGTTCTGTTGCAACTGCCTGCCTATGGCAGTTGGAAGTGGCACCAACTGCCTGCCTATGGCAGTTGGAAGTGGCACCAACTGCCTGCCTATGGCAGTTGGAAGTGG